>JZLH01S0427415.1:7320-33352 GCA_001188425.1 Eucidaris tribuloides
AGAGAGAGAGAGAGAGAGAGAGAGAGAGAGAGAGAGAGAGAGAGAGAGAGAGAGAGAGAGAGAGAGAGAGAGAGAGAGAGAGAGAGAGAGAGAGAGAGAGAGAGAGAGAGAGAGAGAGAGAGAGAGAGAGAGAGAGAGAGAGAGAGAGAGAGAGAGAGAGAGAGAGAGAGAGAGAGAGAGAGAGAGAGAGAGAGAGAGAGAGAGAGAGAGAGAGAGAGAGAGAGAGAGAGAGAGAGATGAGGAGGAGGAGGATAACCCAAAGATAAACTGCAAAATGTTAAAACCAGGATTTCAACAATCATTAAGATTCCAAGATGACAAACTTTCTCAGTTCTTTTCCAATACAGTGTGTCTCATTTTCATTGAATATTTCTTTAAAAAAAAAGTTTTTACCTTGAGACAGTCTACCCACTCCCGGGCTGTGATTCTCTTGACGTCTTTATCTTGCTTGGCGCATCGAGAGAAGAACGGTTCGGCGCAGTGTTCCAGGGGCATCAGGGCATACCGGAAACGAAGCAGTTCACGCTTGTCCAAGATGTCGTCTTCGTTGCGATCGAGTTCGTCAAATTTCCACTGCAAAAGATCGACAGAGGTGAGGATGTCAGAATAAGATTTCAAACTTCAACCTGCTCCCTTCACCAAGAACCTTTATGGTGATCAGGCCTTTTCGTTAATTGCAATCGGTGATTCTACACATCTATTAATGTTTTTAAATCATCTCTCTCAAAACCTACCTGTCCAAGCCAGCATATTAACTTTCAATACATTGTCTCAAACTTTGACCAATCACTTGATTTAACCCTAAAAAGACTGGGCTATTTTGATGACTTGAAAGATGGGGGGGGGGGGGGCCCTAAAGGGCCCTCCCTTTAGATCTCGGCCACGAGTCACGCGATCGGTGCGAAACTTTGCATGCGCATAAAGTCTCATATAAACTTCAAAACTGCATATAAAATTTTTAAAAATATTCATTGTTATTGTATTATTAATTATGCAAATATATGTAAGAAATCATATTTTTTGCCCATAAATCACTTAAAAAACCTTATGAAATGCTAGTTTTTAGCATAAATATTCCTCATGACATTTTCAACAATTTTCTGGAAAAGAAATTCCTGTATTGAAATTAATTTCATATGCATTTCATTGTTTTTTTAAATTTCTCATGTATTCTCTTGTTTTTTCAATCTTTTGTTTTCTATTGTTTTTGCGATGAAATTTGTCAGAGACACTTTTGCGATCATAAACAGCATAAAAATAAATTAATTCTAATCAGTGGAAGTAAAAATAATGATCACACATTTATAAATTTAGGCTGAAAACACAATTTGTATTGAAATTGTACATGAATATGTTTTTGAGCGATTTTTTGGTGTTACATGCTTGTACAAAATATTGCGTCTCAAAAGATGCGCGAGATTCGAAAGAAAAAAGTCTTGAAGCGCTGCGGCAAGAGCTTTGCGCATTTCCAAGTTATTGTGCGAAAAGTCGAAGGGGGGCCTTTTTAGGCTAACCCCCCCCCCCCGTCCTTTTTAGGGTTAATCCCCATGACACAGACCCCAAATGTTTGCTAAAATTATGACAACGTAATGCTTGTGCAGTTAAATACAGTATTGTATCAAGTTTTTTGTATGTTTGCTTTTGTCTGGTTTGTATTTCTTTTTGTGGGTTAATTGTATAATTTTTTTGGAAGTATGCATTTTATTTCTTCGTAAATGTGTTGTTTTAACGTGCACTTAGAAACTGATACATAAAGTGTAGTTTTAGCCTTCAATGCCACTTGTTCTGTTTAATTTTCTTGTTTTAATCTTGAGATATGTGTAAATCACAAGAAAGGGTAAAATTACAGTTGTGTCACTTTTACTACAGTTAATAATAGCATCAGGCCTGCCCTCTTCGATAGTAAAGTGGTGCAATTGGCGCAATTGTGATTTTACTCTTTTCTTGTTAACTAAACATCTCACAAGATTAAAACAAGCGGATTGAACAAAACCGCATTTGAAAGCTAAGACTATACCGTTGACCTTGATGTAAGCATCGAGTCACAAAATATTTTCTAACTACCAAAGATGGCACTTTTTGCTTACACAATTTTTTTTAACCCGTTGCTTACGGGAACCGGATTGGCCCTGTACAAAGTCAATGGAGATTTACAGAATCTCATAGTCAACGGGTTAAACAAGCGGTACATTTCAGTTTTACCCACCATGGCTACGCTTTCTTTCTCCTCCGTGGTCAGGGAGAGGATGCGCCTGTTGGGGTTCAGTTGACCGAATTCGTCGACCTCTCGAAGGTGCATGAACCACTCCAGGAGACGGAAGGGAAACTGGCTGTATTCATTGTTGGTACAGGGTTCCTGAGAGCTGGAAACGTATACAAGTGACTGAAAATTATTTGAGGAAGGAAACTGGCTTGTATTGATTGTTGGCTACAGGTTTTGCAGAGGCTGGACAGTTATACAAGTTGAGGAAAATTATTTGAGGGAAGGAAACTGGCCTGTATTGATTGTTGGATACAAGGTTTCTGAGAGCTGGAAGTATACAAAGCTTTGAGCGAAAATTATTTGAAGGAAGGGAAACTGGCTGTATTGATTTGTTGCGACAAGGTTTCTGAGAGGCTGAGCATAACAAGTTTGAGGAAAGTTAGCTTTAAAAGGGAACGTATCACTCTTCTGAGCAGCAACCTAAAAGTCTCGTATTCAAAAAGGAGGTTTGCACACTATATAATAAACATTGGCAATAAAATCTTTTACCTTTAGAAATACTCTCGGCTAAAGTATAAACACTTTGGTAAATAATTCATTGTTACATAATATGCCATATGTCAAAAATTGTTTTAAATAACCACAGATTTTTATGCTTCATATTTTTTATTCTATATTCAGTATTAACTTAATTCAACTACATGTATCTACAATTAATTTATTCATTGTCAAATTTCTTGAATGATAAATAGTATATCCTTTAATCATAAAATTTAAATTTATATGAATACCAGTAATTGCCAAACTTCAAAATGCGTTATTTATGCAGTCACACAAACTTTTACACTTTCATACACATATATTCATGACAGTGTAGAATTATTTTTTATTTTTAGTGTTAATTTTTGATAGCGCTTGGCGGCTATTTTTTTTTTTTTTTTTTTTGGGGGGGGGGGCTATTTTTCTACCGCTGGGGCTACTTTTTTTTTCTCGTTGCACATCAGAATTCGAAGATGCAATGAAGATTGCCAAATGAATGTTTTGGCCGTGTGGCTTCATCCATACAAAAGCAACCATTTATTTTCATTTTGTTTTAATGCCATAATAACATTAAAACTAGAGCAGTTCGACTGCCGCGCAGGTCGATGGGGTATGCCTCCGCAGCCTGCACTCCCATCCAATTGATTGTAATTTGAAAAAGCTTCAAGTCCTACCATTGGTAGCAAGACAATTTAGATGAAATAAGGCATAATGATAGCCATAGTGACCTTGACCAAGTTACCAGTACAAATCCAATTTAGCCGCTCTCAAGTATCGCGCCCCGTAACGAGCCCAAATCAGACATATTTAAGGCCCGGTCGACCTTTGACCTCTGACCTTTCAATCCAAATCTACATCAGTAAATTTGGTGCCGTTATATAACGGATACCTTCTCCAAGTTACTATCAAATCGGAAAAGTCATACTTCAAGTATATCACTAGTAATGAAGGCCCAAATCAGATCATATTTATAGGCCCAGGTGAACTCATTTGACCCAAAATCTGAATCAGTTTATTGGTGCCTCATAATACTTTACTTCACCAAATACATAAGAAGCTGACAGGCCGTTTTCTCACAGTTATCATCGGTACGAGCCCAAATCCAGACATATTTTAGGCCTCGGTGACTTTTTGACCTTTCAGCCCCCTCCAAATCTAATTCAGTTTATTGGTGCCTTATAATAATACTTCACCCAAGTGCTTCATCAAATCCGGACCAGCCACTCTCAAGTTATCGCGTTATAACGAGCCCAATCAGACTATTTGAAGGTCGGTGACCTTCGACCTTTTGACTTTGAACTCACAAATCTAATCAGTTCATTGGTGCCCCATAATACATACTTCACCCACGTTACATGGAAAATTCAACTGCCGTTTCTTCAAGTTATCCCCGGTAACGAGCTCCAAATCAGACTATTTAAGGCCGTGACTCTTGACCTTTGAGCTCCAAATCTAATCCAGTTCATTGGTGGCTCGATAGTACTACTTGGTCTATTACATAAATTTCGTGATCAGTGGGTTCTCAAGTTATCGCGGTAGAGCGACCCAAATCAGACATATTTAAGGCGCATCGGTGTTTACCATTTGACCTTTGACCTTTCAGCCCCAAATCTATCATCTTCATTGGTGCCTCATGAATATCATACTCACCCGAAGTTACATCACAATCGACAGCCGCCTCAAGTTTTCTATCGCGGTAAACGAGCCCAGAATTCAGGACTATTAAGCGCTTTGACCTTTGACCTTTGAGCCCCAAAATGCTATCAGTTCGATTGGGTCCTCTATACATACTTCACCCAAGCTTAATATGACAATCTGACCAGTCCGCTCTTTCAGTTTATCGCGTAACTGACGAGCCCAAACTTCAGACATATTTTAAGGGCCCTGGTGACCTTTGACTTTGAGCTCCAAAATCTAATCTAGTTCATTGGTGTCATAGTACATTACTCTGTCTAGTTACATCAACAATTCTGATCAGGGTGTTCTCAAGTTATCGCTCGGTAACGAGGCCCAAATCAGACATGATTTAAGCGCCTCGGTGCCTTTGGACTTTGACCTTTCAGCCCCCAAACATCTAATCAGTTCATTTGGTGGCCTCAATAATACATACTTCACCTCAGTTACATTGACAATCTGACAGCGCCCTTTTTAAGTTTCGCTGTGGTAACGAGCCCAAATCATGACATATGTAAGGCCTATGGTGACCTTTGACCTTTGAGCTTCCAAATCTACTAATCAGTTCTATGGTGGCTCATAAGATACTACTTGGTCCTAGTTACATCAAGATCGATTGGGGTTCTGTTCTCAAGTTTCGCTGTGAGGTTAAAGAGCCCAAATCAGATCATTTAAGGGCTCGGTGACCTTTGACCTTTGACCTTTTCAGCCCCAAATCTAATCAGTTCATTGGTATACAAATAATGCACATCACTGTAGGGCATTATTAAAATTATTCGACACGACTTGGTAACTGTGGAAATCAGTCATTTGAAACACACGAGGCGATAGCGAGTGTGTTTTTTTGGATCTGTTTCGCATGTTACCGAGTGTAGATTATTTTAACTAATGCCCGAAAGCAATGATTGTGCTTATTTGTTTTTATAAAATGGTCTCGTTAGCCTTGGTCATTTGATAACAATGGAAAACATGATTTTTGTAACGTGGTACGGTTGAGACTCTAACGTTTAGACCCGAGACAAGCCCTCGATGAGTCCTGTACCTAGTATCTAGACGTAGTCTACTCTGCCACTGGCTATTACATAGTATTTCTTAATGACTGGTGAAACTGTAACGTTAAGCCAATTGGCATTCTCGTCAACAGATCAATTCCTAGAGCCGGATTTACTCGACAAAGATTTGATAGGTGGCCACTTCAAGGGCAAATCTTTAAGTTTGCCACGTTTAATTCTACTCAAGTAGTCGCGACGCCCGCGGGCAGCCTCGTAACGAACTCACCAACTAGACCGGTACGGTTACTGGCACCTCATATGAACCTTGGTCGTAAGCGCAATCTGCTGCTTTGAAGTCGATTCATTTATGTCTTCAAATTTCAGAACCGAATGTAAAGCCCTTGTTTGTGGTGTAATGTCTTATCAAGCTTTCTGCTAAACAATTCCTGTATTTCTTCATTTGACAGCATCGCGCGTTGCCAATATTATCGAGTGATGTTTTACGTATCGTCTCGTACAACACCTGTACACGTACACGCGCATCGCCTGCCCGCCGCTGCCGCCGGTGCGTTAAGACGTAATATCGCGCAGTTACTATAATGTACCCGACAATGCGCCGCAGGCGGCCTTACGATTAATGTATGGAAACCACAGCGGTCATATTAGTTACTCGGTCATTTATCACCGGTTCACTCTCTTCCCATCTGCGTCTTCAGCACAATTTTGCCATTAGGTAAAATAAAAGACTGTCGTCAAACCTGATGAGTCTGCTACCAATCATTTACGATTAGGACGTACCGGGGACCATTTTATAATGCCTCATTAATACATACTTTCACCAAATACATGACAATCCGACCAGCCGCTCTCAAGTTATCGCGGTAACGAGCCCAAATCAGACATATTTAAGGCCCAGTGACCTTTGACCTTTGACCTTTCAGCTCCAAAATCTAATCAGTTCATTGGTGGCTCATAGGACATACTTGGTCCTAGTTACATCAAAATCCGATGGGGGGTTCTCAAGTTATCGCGGTAACGAGATCCGGTAACGGACGGACGGACGGACGGACGGATGGACGGACAGACGGACGCACGGACGGACAACCCGAAAACATGATGCCTCCGGCAACTTCGTTGCGGAGGCATAAAAATGTGAAATTCTTCATAGCAAATCCGAGGGCGATTCTGAAAGAATTGGGTTTCGGGGATTTTAGTGGGCGATTTGGGCTTTGCCAAGGGCTAAATCACCCGTCGTCCTGGTTTATTTCCTACGTTGACGCATGATATTCTATTCAAACGTACATACGCCTATGGAACAACACATACAGGTCTGTATTCATACACTGTCATATCATACAGTCCACATTCCTTACCGATGCATTCTGAGTGACGGGCGATGGGGATGGTGCGCCGCTTCTTGCAGGCGTATTTGTGAAACTCGCAGAGGTTGTCGTACTGCTTGCCGAACACGCTACAGACGGGGCTCTCGGCTTCCCCCTCACAGGTCTGGGGGCAGACGCACTTGGCCTTGGGGACCCCGCCCTCCTCCACCACTTGGCACCACGACCCCCTCGGCTTCTTGCACTTGACCTTTTTGCAAAGGTCAGCTGAAAGGATGACAACAAATTTATAAATAAATTAGGTGCAGTACACTCCTGTTATAACGAACATGGTTATAACAAAATTCCTGTTACAACCAAGTAAAAATTCAGGTCTTTATGTATATATCTTTATATACGTACATCGAGGTTATAAAACAAATTTGTTACAACAAAAGAAAACTGCCTGTCCCAAGAACTTTGTTATAACAGGAGTCAGCTGTACACTCTGAACACGAGTGTAAATAAGCGGCTAACACTACTTTAAAGGCAAGGTTCACCCTGACATCAAGTTAGTCTTACAGTGATAGGCTAACATTGTGAAGCTTCAATTTTAAAAATTGTCAAACTTTGGTATCTAAGCTACATAGTAGTGTTCAAATGGACAAATAAACACCCTAGAATACAAAAGTTTGGAAAGCTACACTGCCAATGGCAAGTTATACATGAATAAACAATAAAACTCGGGGCGAGTTTTATTATAACCTAGGTGTACACACAGTAAGTCTATAGGAGGAAATGGGCAAGTGAATCTGGTCAACTTACGATTTTCACTTTTTTAAAGCACTAAATAATCATTTTGAAATACAATTTTTTCAGGGCTTCATTTTTAGACCTCATCAAAGACACTGGTAGCATGGAGAATCATGCGGCTCAGATTTTTTTAACTGTGGTAAATGTTCAATACCTTTAATAAAAGCAAAACAATGAGAAAAACATATTCATGAAAGTTTGGCAGAAATCCACCAAAGAATAACAGAGTTATGAGGTTTCAAACTTTTAAATATGTGACGTCACATGTGAGCAGCTCCCCATAATATAAATTCCATAAATTCCCATTTCTTAATGGTTCATGATAATTGAATTGTTTTTTCATAGAAACATGTGTGAAATAATGTTTCTGATAATATATTGAATGCACAGGTAAAATCATTTTAAATTTTCTGAGAAAACGGGACTTTTATGGAATTTATATCACATGATATATGGGGAGCTGCTCGCATGTGACGTCACAAATTTAAAACTTTGAAACCTCATAAACTCTGTTATTCTTTTTTGGATCTTCCTCAAACTTTCATCAATATGTTTCTCTCATTGTTCTGCTTTTATTAAAACCAACTTGATGTCAGGGTGAACTTTGCCTTTAACACTTCAACGTTTCGCAAAATTTAATGAAAATATAGGAGGTATTGCATGTGATTAAGACTAAAATATTACCTTCCAACTGATATGAATTTCAGAAAAACTTAAATTTGTGAATATTTGTGTACGAAACTAATGAGGAGTTCTCCACTTTTTCATTTCAAAAAGTGGAAGAGTTGAAAATATAAGAATCTTCCATATTACATTAAATAAACTTTGAAAATATTAGATTGAATAAAGTTTGAACCTTCATAATTCTTGAACGGTTCAATCAAATTTTTTCAAACTTTCACTCATTTCTTTTTCTTACCAGTCTCTATTCTCTGAAAGCTAAATGTCTGGGTTTCATTTCACCTTTACAAGAATGACTAGTAGGATAGGAAGTAGTTCTAAATATAGGACAAAAACTAAGTATTTAAAGGTAAATGACATGATTGGGGATAGTCCTCAACTTGGGCTGAAACGACTCTAGAATCAATTTAACTATGCAAGGATTCTCCTGTGAAAATCTTGTAGTCAAACGTTGACGTATTCTAAAATAAACAATGTCAATATCACTCGTAGCACGGAAACCTGCTGTGTGGCTCTCTATGGGGTTTATTTTTATCATCCCCGGATAAAATTAACATACTGCTATGTTTATGCTTGATTCTCCTTAAGTAAACAAATTACAGACAAATACTCCCAGATGGGAGATCCACTCCTGCTAGTGTATAGTTGGTATATATTTCAACTCATTTGGTTCTTGAGGCTTTTTCAAGTGTTTCCAATCATGTCACTAACCTTTAACCAGTGAAAATTCCATTGTCAAATATTTCATCTTTATTGCAAAATTATCATCAGAAAATGCGGTGACTATCAAACTTGTTCTGTAGCTGTTAATGACTTTAATTGGGTACTGCTATATACAGTAGGTTTCACCTCAAATCAACAGATTCAAGATAAATGCTCCCAAACCGGAGATACACTCTAGCCACAGTAGGTTTCAATTCATTTGGTTTTGAGGCATTTTTTTCTTAACTTCCCCCAAATCATGCCACTGTCCTTTAAAACACTTGATTCTACACCTACATACAAAGGTGCATGTACAACGGTGAATAAAATACCCCATCCTTCAGGGGAGAAGTACAACTGAAAAACAACACAGATTAGCACCATACTCTTAATTAGCATACAGGGTGAGGCAAAAGGTATTTGAAAATAAATATGTTTCTGAATCAGATGAAATATAAATATATATCTACACATATTTATGTATTCATTTGTATACCTACTGTAAGAGTGAATATATAATTGCGATGGCTATTTTGTTTCAAATTGAAACATATCCAAATACACTTCTTTCCCATTTTTTTTTATTGTTGATATTTTCATTAAAATGAGCTCTCCTATTATGCCCCACTTTCAACTCTGCCAATACAGTGCACTCTCGATATAAAGAAGTCCTTGGGACCCATCAAATTTGTTCTTTATAATGAAATTTCTTAATATCAGGGTTGCAAAAACAACAAAATACAAAGGAAATCTAAGATAAGTGACCAGAGATTTTACTTCTTTATAATGAAATTTTGTTATATCAGTGTTCTTTATAACTGTACCACAATTAGTAAATTCTACACAAAGTCTATGCATGATTTGGTCACAGCACCAAGGGGGTTAATTCACGACAGAGACTCTGCTCTGTCATATTTCCAATCAGTATCAGTGTGTTTTCTTACATCCATCTGTTTATTGGGGACCACCGGCTAATCATGTGTAATGTGTAATGAAAACACCTCTTAAAACCACAAGTTAGGATTAATTTCATTGGCCATGAGATCTGTAATCCAAACGGAAGCCTGAGATATACAGGTCAATTTCTGGTAATGACAAGTAGGTTTACCCCACTGATTTGTATTCAAGTACTTGTAGTTTATTTAGGTCTCAAACTAGCAAGGTCAACTTTTCCACTTCTTCTTCTTCTTCTTCTTCTTCTTCTTCCTATTCCTCTTCTTCTTCTTCTTCTTCTTCTTCTTCCTTCTTCTTCTTCTCCTTCTCCTTCTCCTTCTTCTTCTCCTCCTCTTCTTCTTCTTCTGCTCCTCCTCCTCCTTCTTCTTTTTCTTCTTCTTCTCCTTCTTTTCTCCTTCTCCTTTTTCTTCGCCTTTTCTTCTTCTTCTTCTTCTTCTTCTACTCCTCCGCCTCCTTCCGCTTCTTCTTTTTCTACTCCTCTTCTCTTTCCTTTGCCTTTTTCCTAAATTCTTCATCTTCTCCATCATTTTCTCTTTCTACTTCTGTGCCGATCTCCATTTTTATCTTCTTCTTCCTTCCCTTCCTCTCCTCCTTCTCCCTTTCTTCGTCTTTTTTTCATATTATTTATCATCATCTTCAGTGGGTCTTTCCCTCCCTAATTGTCATGTTACTATGACAACTGCATCAATGATGGGATTTACAAAAGAGTTGGGTCAAGTATGAAAGATCGTGAATTGATAACCTAAACATGTGTTTATCTTTATCTCAATATCACAATCAACTGCTGATAGAACCTTGTTTCAAATGTCTTTTTCTTCTTTCCCCGTTTTTCTTCTCGTCCTTCTTTTTTCTTTTGTTCTTGTTCTTCTTTTTTTCCTTCTGTAAACTCTCTTTGCCCAAGGAGGTACTAGGCTACCTCCTTGCTTTGCCTACCTTCCTGGATTTCTAACGTGCATGTCATTGTCAATGCTACTTTAATATCAAAATATTAGATGTCCCCTCTGGTCATTGCTTTGTTCCCCAAAGATCTAAGTCTGAAGTCTCAATGATGCCACATTGATCTTGAGACTGAAACCCAACACCAAAGTTTTGACCTAAAACTCATCCTCCCTTTCCCACCATATGGCGACATGCCAAGTTTAGAAATTTTGCTACATGTAGGCCTACTACAAAGCGGGTTCAAAGCCCAAGTGTAGTTTTGGAAATTTAGTCAATCAGACAGATCTTTTCAGATTATTTCCAAGCAGAAATCACAGGAAGAAATAGGAGAAAATGGGTCACGGTGATGACCATGTACCTTTGTTGCAAAGTCTTAATTCGCACAGATTTTCTTTTGGCTATAACAAGACGAGATACATTTACGCCTGTGTATAGCTTAGATTGATCAAAGTTTCCATTAATCCTTCAAATAGTATGGTATTGTCACAGCAGAAATCACAACATCAAATCTACTGAAAATTGTTTACAAGGACATACACCTTTTGCTTTTTAATCGATCACCAAGAAGATACATGTACTGTATGTAAACTACATGTATGTACAATTCCTACAGCACAATATCGGGTCCACCAAAATGCTAGTTTTTTTTTTTTTAGTATGTTGTCAAAGTTGGGGTTCAGCAGATTTTTATGGTATTTATTGAAGATTAAGGACATAACAGGAGAGAAATTTACTTTCCACCATATACCAACACTATTCACTGCCTTTCAAAATGCTACAATAATACCAGGAAATGAAATCAACTTATTGAACGTACTGTGTGGATAATGTTATAAACAGGATTTCAGTAAAATAAGGATTTTATCTCCTCCAAAACAGGAAACAAAAAAATAATACCTTCATCTTTCTATGAACAGATGGGATCGCTTCCCCCATACCACCCATCAACAAAGTTTATATTTCCGAAGAGCGAGAGGTCAGAAAATTCAATTTTCTTGCCTCGATATTCTGGCCAGGGTGCGTCACCTTTTTGGGGAGTAACAACACCAGCTCCTATGGTACTCTGTACATGTATGTCTTAAAGGATGTACATGTATGTAGTTTTAGTTAGTGGTGGAAAATAAAATTGTTTTCTATTGTGTGTTGAAATTAATGTTGTATTATTTGTAATTGTATGTGAACCTTGAATAGTAATTTAATTGAGAATTATTTGTGATATAACTGTAAAAGGGGGCGGGGGAACCCCATATAATTGAACATGTACATGTACCTGGTCACACCCAACTGTAGGATTATTTTACTGTAAATTACAAAACAAAATAATTTCTAATACTCAAAGAAATCAATGTGCTTCTGTTCTGTATAGCAGAAATTCTGTAGAACTTTGGATAAATAAACAAAGAAGAAATACAAAAGTTGTGAAAATTATGATATTATTACTTTGATAATATCCACCACATGGTTTATTCTAAAACTAGTTTCCAAGAAAAAAATGGTGAAATCAATTACTAAATGATTGTTTCAAAGTACAATTTTATTCAAGGCTTCATTTCCAACATGGATTTTTTTTTAAATCTTAAAGTGCAAAAAGTATAGTTTTGGTTGATGAGAATCATAAGACAACTTTTTTTGTCAATCTTTCACAAAGTATGGTATTGTCCCTCCAGACAAAAGAAAACAACATCAAACCTACCGAAAATTGTTTACATCAATAAAGTTTGACGATCAAATTATCAGAGAGCATGCACATGTAGTGGTATGTATACATGTACATTAATGGGAAAATTTTACATTTTCAGTAGATTCGCAGAAATGAAAGAGTTTCAGAGCGAGTAATTTGTAGGGCATTGATAGATCATATAGGTCTATCTAGAAGAATTTCATACCCTTTTTATACTGCGCGCGACTTTAGCCCGCTTTTGAAGCGGGGGAACTTTAGCCCGGGGTAAGTCGTTTTATACTGCCTTTCTCGACCACCCATGACGAGTGCGAGACCGGACTAGTTGTGCTTTCCGCGAGCGCAAAAATTATTTATCACATATGCTTAATTGCTTATCTACGTACATGTGGTGAGTATACGAGTTCAAATTCAGTTCCACGCTCAAATTTCAATATACCTTATGTATACCGGTATAGATCTACTTGTTTTGTCCTTTTTTGTCTTTACACTTCTCGTAAATAGTCGTCTCGATCTGCGTTTAATTGTTTGATCATGGAGTCTGTGGAAATTATGTTGATACATGTAGTTGCGGTGCTAACAGTAACAGCTCACCCAGGAGCTCACATTGGACATTATCTGCAATTGCTGCTAGCTGTATAGATAGATGATTAAATGCGGTCAGTGTCTCGGGGATAATGTCGATGTATAGGCCTACTGACTTGCCGAGGACGTCATGAAATGTCCATGGTAATAACACACACAGCGCGCCAGTGCAGTGTGGCAGTGACAGCTGCCGTATACGCATGGGTAACCCGGAAGCGGTATACACTATTTCCGGTTCATGGGTCACTGATTTAGTCCGCACTAAAAGCGAGATACGTGTTATACTGACTTTAGCTCGGGCCTGATGCGGACCTGATCCACCTCCTAGCCAGCACTAACTTTAGCTCGGGCTAAATATTTTTCGACCTTTTATACTGGGAGTTACCCCGCTTCAGGTCCGGACCTGATGCGGGGTAACTCCCAGTATAAAAGGGGTATTATTTTGTTTTTACCATTTACCAAGAGTATACTTGGGCTTTAACCAATCCCCTGCGGTGAGGTAAATGGCAAGGCCTTAAGCTGTAGGTGTGTCCATTAGCTACAGGCGTGGACTGCATGCTGTGATTGCCTCACCGGGTTCACACATTCCAAACTTGTCGTTTTCACTAAAAAATATTAGTACTTTTGCCTATTCAGCATTATGGATAGATTGAATTGGGTGGAAAATATAGACTTTACACATCATGCACAGATCCTTTCCATTGTGTGAGTGTATATACATGTATATTTATCCCCTCACACATGCAATTAAGAATATGACCATAAAAAAATGACCCAAGTCCATTTTGGAAATCTGTCTTTATTAGCCCAGATGAAACAAAAGACAACCTGTCTAGTTAACCAAAGCGCTAGTGTATTATCACTAGATAGATATCTATAAAATTATGTACTAGAAATGTGGTTTACTGGAGTTGCCATCTTTGATTTCATATGGGACACTAAAGACAGATTTTCAAAATGGACTTGGGTTGGTTTTATATTAATACAGTACTCAATTGAAAAGCGTGTCTTGGAGTCAACAGTGATACATTGTATCTTACAAAATATCAAATGATAAGTTTGTTTCAAATAAAGCAAGTTGAAAATTACTAAGTGCTGTTACAATAACTCGGAGATTTAAAAAAGTTTAAGTCTTATTAATTAATTAATTTATTTATTTATTTATTTACTTATTTATTATCATTATTTATTTATTTATTTATTTATTTTTATTTTTATTTATTTATTTATTTATTTATTTATTTTATTTATTTTTTTTTTGGGGGGGGGGTCATCCCCCATATGTTCTTATCCAAACAATAACAGCAAAAAATATGTGTAGTGTGAATGTAACTTTAAAATGAAATACATTGAAAAAAAATGGGCACCACTTCTCCCATGAAATAATCACATCAAGATGGCCAGACGATTCACTGAGAAGGGGTCACATTCTAGCCATGTCTCCAGCCTCTCAAGTAAATCAGTTATGGCACACTGACCTATATCTTGGCAAGATTTCTCTTCCCACATAATGTCATGGTATACGATACAAGGACACGTCAGTGCCTGTATGCCGTATATTTGTAAATTAAATCATAATCAATGACAATATGTCTGTCCTCGGTAAAATACCCAATTTAATTTTAAATATATATTCTTTTAGGAAATGTCATATTTGTTTTTATTATTTTTCCCCAAATTGGGGCAAATACTTACCGTCTTGTGTTTCTGGCACATTTTGCGATAAGACCTGCAGAAATGATACAAAAAAGCACAGTTCAAAGTTTATTTCCACATAACTCAAAATACAATGATACAATTATACAAAAATGGAATTCAAAAATAAATGATAAAACCATTTTGTCTTGGTGTTATTGTGAGTTACAGTGTGCATCTTCTTCTCACGGAGAGGTGCAAAGAGAGAACTCAACATAAATGTGTGTTTGATATAAGTGTTTGATAAATTACTATCTTATATTTTTGATAAATTAAATGATTTGAAATGTAGAAAGCTAAGATTATCAATGGATATTGACAACATACTTATAGTCTATAGTTCATCTCATGTTTCTGTTTAATTTCTTAAGTTTAGACCTTGTTTATTCTTGTTTTCATTTTTCTTTAATCAACTTACTTTCCTAAAAAAAGCAACAGGCCAAATAAGCTCACTTGATTTGCAGAAAACAGATACATTATTGCTTTCTCAAATCATTTCAACGAAAATGCACACAATTCATTGAAAGGCAAAATGATATGAAAAAAAAACAACAAAAACAATTCAAACCTTAAAACCAAAACAGAAAATCCTAATATTTGCTATCAATAGAATATCACTGACCAGACATGGTACATCCTGCACAGACAGGGTAGAAAAAATAATGTCAACACTCTTAAAAGCATTTTTTTTTAATAATACAGGGTGGCCCAGAAAGAATGCCACACCTGCGATTGCTTATTTCTTCAACATCATCTGCAATACAGTATGTCAGCGATTAGAACATTCTTTTTCCAACAATATGATACCATACCATAATCATTGATTTTGAATAATTCGTTTGGATCCTACAGCCATTTTTCCGAGGCAATGTCATTTCAGAAATTTGCTAATTTTTCAACAGGAGCGGTCATTGGAACACAGAGATATTCTCGCATCTCAGCGTGCCATAGCAGACAAACTGCAAAGACAATGGAAGATGTAGCTCACATCGTCTTCCTTATCAAAGCGAGGGCATTCCTGCCCTTTGTCTCGGCGGAGCTTATTCTATGGCACACTGTAACGTGAGAATATTTCGGTGTTCTGATGATCGCTAGAGGTTAAAAAATAGCAAATTTAGTAAATTACATTGCCTCAGTAAAAGAGCCCTAAGGTCCAAACACCTCAATAAAATTTAATGATCATGGTATCATTTTGTTGGAAAAAGAATGCTCTAACCCATGGAATAATCACTGACATTTTGTGAATGACTTTGAAGAAATTAACGATCGCATGTGTAGCATTCTTTTTGGGCCACGCTGTATACCCATACCAGGGATAGGACAAACTTTGCATGGTTGGGAAAGTATGGAGCTGGGGTTTTTTTTTAGGGGGGGGGGTGGGGGAGTACAGTAGTATGTGTTTTGCCCAATCATGTTACAAGCAAGCGTGAAGATAGAGTTTTTTGGACAATCTGTCCAGACATCTGTTTAATTTCATTTCATCATTCTTTTTTTTTGGTGGGGGGGGGGGGGTCTGGGGGGGGGGATACATGCAAAGATGACCACAGGGTATCTGTTCCAGACAAAAATTTCAAACAAATTAAAAAAAAAGTGCAATCTGCCCAAAAATGATTACTTTACAGTTTCTATGTCATGGCCATTGTTGATACAGATCCTGCCTCAGTTTCTATTCACAGACATGTTTCACATCTGTTCAGGAAACAGAAAAGCCTGGACTAGCTGGCATGACACCTACTACATATAGTAACAAGATTAAACCACTTTTTGTCACAGATTGTAAACTACAATGTAGATCTGACAAAGTGAAATATTACCCACACCCCATCCCACAAAAAATCATATTGAAAAATAAATAAACAAAAACAAATGTCACTAAAAAACGGTGAGGGATAGTCAGTGAAAACTAACAAGATTTTGGCACACAAAAAAGTTTGCTATTGATTCATTGATACAACTTTTCTGTTTAAAATAAACTTTGAAAAAATACAAAATAAATAATAAACTAAACTTTGGAAAATTATGAATACAATAAATATCAATGATACAGTTAAGAAAAATCAATCCATAAATTAAGTAATTATAGTTACTGTAATTCAGGGAAAAACAGTGTAATGTATGCCAATGTAGCCCACATATAACACACAGTGACTGCAGATTTAAATCAAGTAATCTAAATTGATAGCTTTTTTTTTAAATCAATGACTTAATATAAACACACACAAAATGGTCATATAGCAAAAATAGTGGATAAAATTATGAAAAAAAATCAAGATTTAATATTTTTCCCAATTTTTGAAAAGAAAATGAAAAATAAAAGATTTAAGCATTTTAATTATAAATTGTTCAAATTGTATCACATCAACCCTTTTATCACATGGGGTATATGTATGTTTGGGTTGACTTGATCAATATATTTTTTTCAATTACATGTAATTTGCACACAGCACATGTCTACTGGGCTGTGCATATTTCATTGTACGGAATAGGTCTACATGTACAGTGTATACATAATAGTACGGTATGTTTTTTCTGGACAGGCCTTGTTCGTAAGGGGGAACATTGCCTTTCTTGCCAATTTCCTAAACTGTCCCACATACTGCATGTTATAATAAACATTTAATTTCTTTATGGGCACCAGTCCAAGCTAACAGATTTTTTTTTTTTGTACAGTGTGCACTTATAAATTTCCCTCTCCCCTTCAATTTTTCAGAAAACATTGTGAACCTTTCTTGGTTGTTAATTTATCCACTTAAACATTTTAAGACAATCTTGTGTCCACAATTTGTTAACCAACATTTTTAAGACATGAATTAAATAAATATGTGACACAGCTGTAACCAAGTCTGTTAACACAAGAATGTTCTGTCTCATAGTTTTTTTATAATAAAGTTGGTCCACTACCCCTGCTGTCCTGTTTACATGCAGGGATTGTTGGAATAAGTCAAACAAAATATTTATGATCTCGTAAATTTTCAACCACTCCCCATAAACCTGTCATGACCGGCAATATTTATAGGAAATGTTGGGGCTTCATCCAAATCTAAACTGGAATCGATTCATCATCTTGTCACAGGGGCGTTGAATCATTTCCACTTTCAATCTCAACAAAAATTGGGGTATTGAATAATGTTTGTTTTATGTTACAAAGATCTTTATTTTGTCAGAGAAAACGGGAAAAAGAAACAACCTTTAAAGGCAGTCTATAGTTTTGGTAAATTATTGAAAATTAAATTTTCTCCAAATGCATTTTTAGATAGACTATTCTGGCCTGTCCTGAAATTCACACACTCTGAAATGCTTCCCTTTTTTTAAAAAGAAATTCATAAAAATGGAAAAGTTTTTTGTCATTCTGCCCACTGATTATTTTAAAACCACTATGTCATTTTAAATAATTTTAATAGGTTTAGTGCTTTTTTATGATGTCAGGAGTTTCATATATTGTGAAGAAAGAGATATTCATGTTAATGAAATTCTTAGCTTTATAATGATACCAAATTTACATTTCTATGACATTTTCATGCAAAGATATCATAATTTATGTACAGAAAGTTTTAAGATATGAGCAATCCTGTTTAGAGAAAAATGAGTATTAAATTATCCACTAATATCACCCAAGTCAGTAAATATGTATTGACACCCCATTACAAATCTCCACAACATTGGATAACTTCTGATAGAGCCACAACTGTTAAATTTTACGAAAGTATTTCTGAAACTAACTTTAAATCATTAAATGTGTCAAAAACTCAGAATTATTGTGTCAATAGTTTTGAAGAAAATAATATGAATCATGACTTATTTAATAACTTGAACTCAAGAAAGGAGAATCTATGAAGAACATCCTTCCAAAAATTGCAGAAATATCCTTGTATTTTACCAACAAAGAGATAATACAATAAGCAAACCAAAATTCCCCATCATCTAAATTTGGATTATTTTGAGATTTTGAGATTGAACACAAATTTGTTTACTACAGTAGGTACGTTCATACGGAGCTTACCGGTAATCATCGATGACAGCTTATCATCGATGATTAGAGCGTACCCCTTAAACTACAAGGAGCGTCCACACGACACGTAATCTTTAAGATTTAACTTTCGAGCGAGAGTTCCACTCGTTGATTAAGCCTCAGAACCGGAAGTATCACAATGACCCTAGTACTAACACTAAACCTAAAGAGACACGTTGTTCACGGAGCGGTCAGTCGGTCACGCTAACTTTCGAGTTTTTTCGTGTCCACATGACTTGAAACTACGAGAGGGGACCCCCCGCGGCTCGTGGAGAGAGCGTAAACCATAAGAATTCCAGTAGTTTTAAACTTCCATGATCGCTAACTTTCGAGTCCGTCTACACGGGGCTGAACTACAAGCTAATCATAGAAGTTTAAAACTTCGAATTAAACTTAAAGTTTAGCAACATCGTGTGAACCTAACTAGTGTTGCAATGAGAATGAGGGGGCCAAATAATCAGGCCTGCTTAAAATGCTGAACAAAATTAGAACACAAAAGGCCAAGTTTAAAATGAAAAAATAATAATAATATATTGCACCAGTTGCAAAATATTGAATGTTTTGATCCCAATATCTGATAAGCTTCTGCGTGTTTGTATCAATTTTGCGTTGTTGCAAGTTGTTGCGTGCGCCGCGGTATCCTGTCTGGTCTCCTGAATGACTTCCTTCCACAACTTCCGAGATGGTGACAACTGACAAACCAGCAAGTGTTCCAGATTGCAAATTCATTCAAGATTTGAAGATTGATGTCCAAAGTATGTGAGGCAGATAAAAAAATCATCTCGCTTCAAGGATTTTGGCAGGTAGAGAGGCATGCATCATTCATGTTAAGAGTTAAGATTCATTTATTACACGCAGCTGTACATACAGTTTGTGGTTCTATAAGCAAATGTAATACCCCTGGCTGTCAAAAGTTCAGGTAGCATGATTGGTTTTGAAATTATGTTTGCATGGATTATTATCAGAAATAGTACAAAAAAGTACTGAATAAAGAAAGAAAATAAGAAAAAAAAGGAAAAAAGCAGAGATAGTCAGAAAGAAGGAAAATATATATAGATAGATATAGATAGATAGATAGATAGATAGATAGATAGATAGATAGATAGATAGATACAAGTAGATAGCAAAATGAATAGATAGATAAATAGAGAAAATGAATAGATAAAAAAAGTAGATATATGGATAGATACATGTAGATACATTTGGATGTAGATAGATAGAATATATAGATACATGTACTGCATAGGTAATAGATAGAAAAATGGAAACCAAAACACAAAGACTGAGAAACATCAGAAGAAGATTGACAAGAGAACAATCAAATATGGCATTTTCTCTTCTTCAAGTGTAGTTGTCTGGGACAAAATCTCATCCAAGCCCTAGAATAAATTTGTCTTTTTCTCTTTAAAAAACAATGATATATTTTACTGTCAGAGAGAGACCCAAGACAGAAAAAGGTAGACATAAGTTTAAAGCCCAAGTTTAGTTTTGGGGATTTTTTGTTATTTGAAAGCTTTATGCCCCAAAGTCATAACCCTGCAATAATAGATTCTGAATGTCTTTATTTTGTTTTTAATTAGTTAATGAAAAATCTCAGGGGGACCCCCAAGATTTTCGACTATATTTTATAGTATAGCATCCAAAGGGTTAAAAAGGCTTTAAGGTTACTATACCTCATCTGAAAGAGCAGACTCTGTTCTTTCAGATGAGGTATAGCTCATATAACCTTTTTAACCCTTTGGATGCTATAATGTAAAATATAACCGAAAATCTCGGGGTCCCCCCCCCCCGAGATTTTTCATAAATTAACTTTTAAAAAAACTAAAGACAAAAAAAGGTTATATGAGTTATACCTCATCTGAAATAGCAGAGTCTGCTCTTTTAATTGAGGTATAACAAATGCAGCCTTAAAGCCTTTTTAACCCTTTGGATGCTTAATGTAAAATATAAGTCGAAAATCTCAGGGTGTCCTCGAGATTTTTTCATTAACTAATAAAAAAAAACTAAAACATTCAGAATCTATTATTCGAAGGTTATGACTTTGGCATAAAGCTTTCAATAACGAAAAAATCCCCAAAACTAAACTTTGACTTTAATTATAGTTCTTGTGTTGTTCTTTCATGCATTTATGTTTCTAGTCCTCTTTGCTACAAATTCTTGCCAATATTTGGTGACTTTATTGGTAATAAAGTCTAGTAAAGCATTATTTCCAAGATTTCCCCTTTGACTCAAGGATACATCAAATGGTATATCAAAATATTAGAAAATCATTATTTATTTTACCTCCATCAGTACTTGCTAAACAAATTATTCTTTCAGTCAGCCTGCAAAACTTTCCTATACAATCACATACAAATTTACAATTTGGATAACCGAATCATCAATTGCTTTGTAACTTTGTTAAAGATTAACGAAAAAGTCTGATCGACCAAAACTATAACTGGGCTTTAAATGCAACTTGTTGCGAGCCCTGAATGAATTGAAGCCATTGACATGACCAGCTGTCTGAAATAATTGGTTTTAGCTTCTTTTCATGGCGTCAGACCCGTAACAGGGCCGAAAACCTGGTGGGTGTAACGAGAGATTGAACTTCGACCCCTGAATCTCGGTGGATCTTGATAGATATCAGGCTGCAAACAATCCGCCAGAGCTAAAATTGCGAAGTGAAAGTGTCTGATACGTGGGCTTGCTAGTTACTTTAATATTCACGTTGATCCAAAAACAGGTCCATTTGACAGGGTTCAGAGGAAAGGTACTAGACACTTTGGTCGAGACAGAAAATTGATTTATTCCAAACATGCAAAAAATAAAAATGGTTGGTTTAGGCCCATATACCCAGGAGGAATTCAGGGGGTCTCCCACTATCTTTTTCTTCTTTCTTTGTTGCCTTGCAATCATAAAACACATACACTGTACACCAGCCTGCATCATCTGACAATATTTGTTTAATTAATTAACAGATTTTTTTGATATAGGACGTAATTGTCAATGGACAGGATTTCCCTGTCTCCAAAATATTGTACACTCTGTTGAAAGATACTGTACATAACTTCAAACAATTACAGAAACTTAATTTCCATCATGTTTTAAAAGGTTTTTTTATATGATGAAACAGACAGATAAACTAAAGGTTGCAATATAAATTTGAATAAGGAACAACTACATGTATCTCACTGTCTCCCATCTATGATCTTCAACTCCAGAGTTACCATGCTCAGTGTTCAAATCTGAATCTGAATGAATGCTTCAAGTTGTGCCGCTCTACAACGCCTCTCCTACACAGTTTAAAAGTTCAAGATCAAATTTACAACAGCCACTAGGAGGGACTGGTATCACCTTACTTGCAAGGATCCAATTCCATGGTTCATAAAGTGAAAACAGGGCTCCTAAGATTTTTTGGTGAAATTCCCCTTTGGGCAAGTAAAATGATCACTTTCAGATATACTTGCCCCCCCCCAAAAAAAAAAGTACAAAAACATTTCTAATTTTAACTGCTATTAAGGCCTATTAATGGAAGGTTTCTTTTAATTCTGAGTTTGCAACAAGTTTGATTTATAAGATTGAAGAGTCAAAAAAATGTTACCACAACTCGTTTTGCAAGCATGAGCACTAGTACTCAAATAGAGCTGCCAAGCTGAAACACTTCAACACTTACCCAATATGCCTAAAAATGGTTTTTTCAAACAAAATTTGTATTCTGGTATATGTCCATGAAATCTGCAAAGACCACAGCATAAATAGCTCCATGATATTGTTGTGGCAAAAGGGCAAGCTTTTTTTGTTGTTGTTCTTGCCTGATTCAAACAAATTTCACACATATTTTGTTTATAAATTTGTAATAAGATTTGTTTCCCGGACCTCATTCGATAAAAGGAAATTTTACTTGGCATGCCCAACAGCCCAATCAGGTTAGTCAATTTCAACATTTTGATTTTTTACTTGCCAGACATGAAGTTTTGCTTGGCTTGGGCAAGCGGGCAAGCGCTAATGTCGAGCCCTGGCGAAAATATTAAAATGCACGTGTAGCTGGGCATTATAAGCAATTTGTTCCCCACCCCCTCCCTTATCCTCTCTGGTAACAACAGCAAGTGAGAATATTCTTTGTTGAACTACGTGTATGAGAAATAATAGCATGAATATTGGTGTCTCACCTTGGAGAATTGAACATGCATTAATTCAGTTTGCATTATTTCATAAATCTCTTCATACAAAAGACACTGACACAGAAATACAATGTAGTATAAACGATTTTCATTTTATATACAGGGTACATGAACATAGAATACATGTATCAATGTGCATTTCAGGCTAAAATGAGTTGCAACTAGTATTCAAACACCCGTCATATTTCTCAGGACTTACATATAAGAATTACAGCTTTGGGTGTTTTGGTGTCTTTGGTGATCAATGTTTCAAACTGCTAGGTTCATGTACAATTTGTACATGTAGGAAAATATAGAGATGAATTTGATATTTGATTAAATAAAGAATATTTTACTTGTTTCTCGGTTCAATAACGTTTTTTTTCACTAATGAGACAGAATGAAGATTGAAAACACATACTGTATTGAATTCTGTCTACGAGTTTGATTATTGATACAAAGTTGAATTTTGTTAAAAATTCTAGAAAAGCTTTCCCTTCTTTTTTCCCAACTTTGACTGTTTTCCAATCAATTTTAGATCATTGAATTTCAGATATTTGAGACCATTGATTTTAGTTTTTATACTATAGACTATGTCAAAACATTACTTTTGCTCATTTTCTTTATGCCTGTCGCTTGAAATGGAAGATTGTGTGCTCATTCAGATGTTGTTATTGGGTACACCACAGCAAAAAGTACTGTAATTATCATTATAAAAGCATTCCTTCCTTTGAAAGTGACAATTATACAATCAGAAAGAATTCTATTATCTCCCCACCTGCAAAGAAGACTGTAGTTAAGTGCATTCACAACATATTGTATTTTGCCATTACAAGGTGTAGCATATACCAAGTGCGTGTGAAAAAACGTGTGAAAGGGTTGTTTTTCACAGACGTGCGATATACGTGCGTACAGTGAAATCGGTATCAAAATCACCAAAATCAGGAAAAAGGGGTCTACTTTTTACAGTTCAGGATTTCTTGAAAAGGGTATCTTTTCAGACTTGTGTACTTGTTCAGGTGGTATTCTGAGATCGACGGATAATTACTTCTTAACGGTCCATTTTGGAAGTCCATACATGTGCATGGTGTAGGCCTTACACCTTGTAATGACAGTGCCCCCCCCCCTCGTTACCGAACTTAAGCTTATTTCAGTAATGTGCAAATCATGGAGATGGTCTTTAAAGGGACATGACAAGATCAGAAGTAGTCCTCAATTTAGGACACAACACTCTCAGAATAAAGTCTAGTATACAGTGTTTGAAGTTTCTGCTGTGAAAAATTCAGTCATTTTCTCTTCATTATACTGTAGGCCTACTATTTTTATCAGAAAATGCTGTGACAGTGAAATTTGAACATTGTGTACTTTTCTATGCAATCAATTTTTATCAGGGCAGGAGATTAAAACTGGTACATTAACGCTTGTTTCTCCTCAAGTAAACAAATTCAAGACAAATCCTTCCAGCCTGGACATATACTCTACCCAGTGTATATATTGGTATATGTTTCAACTCATTCAGTTTTTGAGGCATTTTCGGCTGTTCCCAAGCACATCACTGTCCTTTAAAGATTATGTTTGGGATTTGCAAGTCCATTACTTCACTTCATTATCAATACCAAACAGTAGTTCAATACTTACAAATGGTGTGTTGAAAGTTTGAGATCCATGTATACGTCATGAATTTGCTGTGTTATGAGAAAAACTAATAACGATATGTTATCATAATATTGCTTTTTTTTCGCTCAAATTGCGAATCGTGCACACTGATTGGTTAAACGGCTAAACTCCGCGCGACCTTCGGCTAACGGCTGATCGGACAATTTTGAAACGGCCCGTGCATGTTAATGTCACTGTAAATTTAGAAGTTTAAATGCCCAGATTTTCACCAAAACTATGTATTCTACCCAAAGGTTCTATGACAGGTGTTTATTTACACTAATCTTCACATTGTGAACAATTTGAGCTGATTTCATTCATTTTGCTGTTTTCTGACGTGCAAATCCCGTACTCTGTCTTTAACATGTTTTTTAACAGTAACAGAATGAGCAAGTTTTGGAGTGTGGCGTGGAGTGTGGTGTTCACTTCCAACAACAGTATGCAGAATCAAGAAAAGTGCTGTGTACAAAAGTTGTAGATTCTATTATTTCCAACATCAATTTTTACTGAATTGTTGTAAATATTTTTGAATTTACAATAAATTTTGTGAAGGTATTTATTTGCAATTTATATTAACATGCATATTAGACAGTGTAGGCTACATGTTTCTCCTAATATGATAAAATGTCACATTTGTAGTCTTTAGAAATATCCAACTTGATGTACCCTACTGTATCACTTACATCCACAGCGTATTATGCAAAACTGTTATGACAGAGTTATTATGACAAATGAAATTACTTTATTTTTATCATTATCATGTCACATATTTTGAAAAGGTTCAAGTGAATTTGCTTCAATTTGTGATGCAAAATTGTGCCAGTCATGGCCCCTCCTTTTTTATGTTTCAGCATAAGTGAGAATAAAAGAAAAAAAAATGCTTCGAAAGTTTGGGTTTGTGACAGTTTACAGATTAATTCTTTCAGTTCAATCAGAGAGTTGGTTACACCTTTATTGTCTGTTTCTGCTTTACACAAGAGCTTTGAAACCAGATACTAATTGAGAAATTCCTGTTGCTTATAGTATTAACACAAGGTTAAAAATAAGTCTCCACAAACCTGTCACAAGTTTATGCCCACCTCAAGTCGATGTTATAATTAACCCGTTACTGTTAGAGGAGAAGAATGAGACATTTCGTGCTGGGGTCTATGGGGAATGCATGTTACATTGAAATCATATCATATCCAAAGGGTTTACCGTAAGTTTTGAGCACATTGTGCAAGTTATGTTATAGGCAAGGACTTTTTAGGTTCAATGCGGGATTTAATGTGGGTTCAGTATGTTGCTTCTTTACTGCATCAAGGAGTTAGCTCCTTGATTGAATCAAAGGTGTGAATGAGCTGGTATTATATTGAGTAAGAAGTTTAGGGGGATTAGTGGCCACTAATCCCTACTCAGCAATTCAGGATTTAATTGGGATTCAGGATTCTCTTTCAATACATGTTGTGTC
>JZLH01S0427415.1:33377-44595 GCA_001188425.1 Eucidaris tribuloides
TAGTCAATTTTAACATTATTGAATTTTTACTTGCGCAGACATGAAGTTTTGGAGTTGGCTTGGCGCCAAGCGGGGCAAGCGCTCAATGTCGAGCCCCTTGCGTGAAAATATTAAAATGCCACATGTAGCTGGCATTACTAAGCCAAATTTGTTCCCCACCCCCCCCTCCCTTATCGCTACCCTGGTAACAGACAGCAAGTGAGAATATTCTTGTTGAACTACATGTGATAAGCAATGATGCATGATATGTGATCTCACCTTGGCAGATTTAAACATGCATAAATTCAGTTTGACACTTATTTCGATAAAGTCTTTCATACAAAAGACACTGACACAGCAAATACAATGTAGTATAAACCGATTTTCATTTTTATATACAGGGTCAATGACGATAGACTTACATGTACACATGTGAATTTCAGAGGCCTACATATGAGTTGAACTAATACTTCATATGAATTCATAACAACTAGTCATTATTTCTGTTTAGGACTATAAGAATTACAGTTTGGGTGTTTTCGGTGTCTTTGCGGATCAATGGGTGTTTCAAAGCTGCTAGGTTCACTGTACATGTATGGAAAATATAGACGATGAATCTTGATATCTTGGCAATTCCGGCGAAAATGTTACCAGAGCGCTCAAAATCATGAAATCTGTGAATAATTCCATAAAATATATGTAGCTACCAGTGAATAAATTTTGGTAATACTCATACAATAAGAACTTATCAAACCTCTTTCATTTTGAGTGAGTATTTGAATACATCTTGAAGTTATATTTGACATACTTTATCTTCAAAAAACCATTTTCTTGCAATTTTCGTATCTTTTTTGAAAATAACACAATCTTTGAGTCTCATTATTTTCACATTGCACAGGACTTTAGGAATTAATTTATGGTAGCTATAGTTAAGAAAGGACCAAACACATGACCACTATTAGCTTTACCGTAAGGTTATCAAAATGCTTTTAAGTATTAGAAAACAAGCGAGCCCTAAAAAAGTCGGTCGAGGTGTAAGTCCGACTAACGCAAACATTTTATGGAGTCCTGTATGGGATATACTAGAATCTGTTGATATGGTACATTATATCCTACAACTCTACAACAGGATCCTCGGCACCATTTCATAAAAAGAAAGAAAAATTCGGCTTCAATTCATGCTTAAGCTCACAATTTTTGACAAATGCGTTGGTAGGTGAAAAAGTCATGGTTGCCAAAAATGTAATGTCGTAACGGGCAAGCATTATGTGTGATAACTTCAAACGGATAAATAGAACACTTCAAATTTAAGCTTAAACTGTTAACATCAGAGGACCTGTGTGAGATTACCACAATTAGGTTCCAGCAATGATCAATGATGATTCTAGGAAATAAGCCCACAAAGTTGAAAAAAAATGTCTCTGAATTAATGTCCGTAACGCTGCTCTGGAACTGCCAATTTGATAAAATAAAGAATATTTTACTAGTTTCTCGGTTCAATAAGGTGTTTTTTTCACTAATGAGACAGAATGAAGATTGAAAACACATACTGTATTGAATTCTGTCTACGAGCTTGATTATTGATACAAAATTGAATTCTGTTAAAAATTCTAGAAAAGCTTTCCCTTCTTTTTTCCCAACTTTGACTGTGTTCCAATCAATTTTAGATCATTGAATTTCAGATATTTGAGACCATTGATTTTAGTTCTATACTATAGACTATGTCAAAACATTACTTTTGCTCATTTTCTTTATGCCTGTCGCTTGAAATGGAAGATTGTGTGCTCATTCAGATGTTGTTATTGGGTACACCACAGCAAAAAGTACTGTAATTATCATTATAAAAGCATTCCTTCCTTTGAAAGTGACAATTATACAATCAGAAAGAATTCTATTATCTCCCCACCTGCAAAGAAGACTGTAGTTAAGTGCATTCACAACATATTGTATTTTGCCATTACAAGGTGTAGCATATACCAAGTGTGTGTGAAAAAACGTGTGAAAGGGTTGTTTTTCACAGATGTGCGATATACGTGCGTACAGTGAAATCGGTATCAAAATCACCAAAATCAGGAAAAAGGGGTCTACTTTTTACAGTTCAGGATTTCTTGAAAAGGGTATCTTTTCAGACTTGTGTACTTGTTCAGGTGGTATTCTGAGATCGACGGATAATTACTTCTTAACGGTCCATTTTGGAAGTCCATACATGTGCATGGTGTAGGCCTTACACCTTGTAATGACAGTGCCCCCCCCCCTCGTTACCGAACTTAAGCTTATTTCAGTAATGTGCAAATCATGGAGATGGTCTTTAAAGGGACATGACAAGATCAGAAGTAGTCCTCAATTTAGGACACAACACTCTCAGAATAAAGTCTAGTATACTGTTTGAAGTTTCTGCTGTGAAAAATTCATAGTCATTTGTGACCGTGCATCACAAAACCAACAAAAAGTAGCCATACATCAGATTCTGATAGAATAGTCTCTCAGCGTTAAAGTGATATATCATTTGTCAAAAATGGATGTTCCTAACCCTTTAAAATAAGGTAGAGAATGTTTAACCCGTTCAGATGTTACTTTTGAGAAAAACGGCTTTGAAGTTTAGGGTCTATTCAACCATCTGCACAAGCAGCACAAAGCGCGGGGAACAAAAAGGTGATTTAAAACTCCATGGCAATCACTATGAAAGGATTATTAGATTACCACCAAACTTAGCAGGCATATTAATTACACTGCAGGTCCTCTTCATTATTATTCAAGTTTCAATACACGAGTGTACTCCATTCAAAAGTTACAGAATGTAAAAGTTGTTGGCCTGTCCTTCACATACATTTTTCATTCTGTCGGATGGGAACCTGCGACAACCGAAACAACATGGGCATAGAAAATTTGCCCAAAATACAACTTAAACTGAATGTTATGCTTCCAAACTTCATATTTGGGTAGATGAAGAGTTGCACTTTCAGAAAATATCAAAAACTGAAAATCGAACATGGGCCCATTACTCATATTTTCAGCCCTGGCGTAAATTTACCCCCAGCGACTTTTTGGTGGTTTTGTGATGCACGGTCACATTTTCTCTTCATTTTAGGCCTACTATTTTTATCAGAAAATGCTGTGACAGTGAAATTTGTTGTGTACTCTTCTATGCAATTAATTTTTATCAGGGCAGGAGATTAAAACTGGTACATTATTAATGCTTGTTTTTCCTGAAGTATACAAATTCAAGACAAATCCCTCCAGTCTGAACATATACTCTACCCAGTGTATATACTGGTATATGTTTCAACTCATTCAGTTTTTGAGGCATTTTCTGCTGTTCGCCGAAGGCACATCACTGTCCTCTATAACCCTAATATCCCAGAGGGGGGGGTGGGTGGGGGGGGCATTATTATCGTCCCCCCCCCCCCTGTTGGATCAATTTCGCGGATTACGCGGCCGGTCAATAAATTTTTTGACCGCGCCGTTCGCTGGATTTTTACTTTCAAGTTTTGCACATCATTTAAGACCAATTTCGCAAAATCGGACATACTGTTACAACACTGCGCGACTTTTCGTACATGTATGCAACTCCAAAATTGTTCAAAAATGTGATTTTATGTACAAAATCAATGCAAATTGTGTTTTCAGCAAAAAATCATAAATGTATGATTATTTTTACTTTAACTGGTAGAAATGGATTAATTTTATGCTCTTTATGATCGCAAAAAAGTCCCCGACAAAGTTCATCGAAAAAACAATAAAAAACAAAAGGTCAAAAAAAAAAACAGAAATACATAAGAAATTCACAAAACAATAAAATACATAAGAAAATAATTCTGATTCAGCAATTTTTTTCCGAGGTTATTGTCACAAATGTCAGAAAGAATATTTTCACCAAAACTTAGCATTCTACAAGCTAGTTTATGTGACTTATAAGTTATAGGCCAAAATATGATTTTATTCATAAATGTGCATAATTATAAAAAAATATAAAATATGTATTTTTTGAAAATCTAATGATACAGTCTTGTAGATTACATCCAGCCCTACGCGCGTGCAAATTTTTGTGGTTATCGCGCGATCTGCGGCCGAAATCTTTATGGGGGGGAATAATGACCCCCCCCCCCCCGGGATGACAAGACCGAAGATAGCCCGGATCTATTAGGGTTAACATGTTTTTTTTTTGACAGTACCAGAATGAACAAGTTTTGGAGTGTGGGGTTCACTTCACACAACAGTACACAGAATCAAGAAAAGTGCTGTGTACAAAAGTTGTAGATTCTATGTAATATCTCCAACATCAATTTTTACTGAATTGTTGTAAATATTTTTGAATCTACAATAAATTTTGTGAAAGTATTTATTTGCAATTTATATTAACATATGCATATTAGACAGTGTAGGCTACATCTTTCTCCTAATATGATAAAATGTCACATTTGTAGTCTTTAGAAATATCCAACTTGATATACCCTACTTACATCCACAGTGTATTATGCAAAACTGTTATCACAGAGTTATTGTGATAAATTAAATTACTTTATTTTTATCATTATCATGTCACATATTGTGAAAAGGTTCAAGTGAATTTGCTTCAGTTTGTGATGCAAAATTGTGCCAGTCATCCCCCCTTTTTTTATGTTTCAGCATAACTGAGAATAATAGAAAAAAACATGCTTTGACAGTTTGGGTTTGTGACAGTTTACAGTTTCAGTTCAATCAGAGAGTTGGTTAAACCTTTATTGTCTGTGTCTGCTTTACACAACAGCTTTGAAACCAGATACTAATTGAGAAATTCCTGAACAGTTGCTTATAGTATTAACACAAGGTTAAAAATAGGCCTCCACAGACACGTCACAAGTTTATGACCACCTCAAGTCGATGTTATAATTAACCCGTAACTGTTAGAGAAGAAGAATGAGACATTTCGTGCGCCGGGGTCTATGGAGAATGCATGTTACATTGAAATCATATCATATCCAAAGGGTTTATCGTAAGTTTTGAGCACATTGTGCAAGTTATGTTGTAGGCAAGGACTTTTTAGGTTCAATGCGGGATTTAATGTGGGTTCGGTACGTTGCTTCTTTACTGCATCAAGGAGTTAGCTCCTTGATTGAATCAAAGGTGTGAATGAGCTGGTATTATATTGAGTAAGAAGATTAGGGGGATTAGTGGCCACTAATCCCTACTCAGCAATGCAGGATTTAATTGGGATTCAGGATTCTCTTTCAATACATGTTGTGTCTTAATCACATCATGGAGGTACACCTCCTTAACTGAATCAAAGGTGTGAATAGTGAATACCTTGTTGTAGTTGCTAGGAGGGTATTGTATTGAGTAAGAGGATTAAGGGGATTGCTCATATTGAATCCATACTCATTGTTTCCATTGCATTTATTAATCTGTACAAATTGGCGAACCTGACAAGGAAAGTTTAGAGACAGTGATTTTTCATTTTACCGGTAAATCAAATGGTTTGGTTCTTTACTTTTCATGTGAAAATTCATGGAATTCACCTTTGCAAAACAGAATTCATGCTTTTGCTGTGTACATTTTCTATGACAAAATGGAATTTCCATTTTTAGGTCAAGTTGAAACGGAATTGCAGGTTTCCAGAAACAGAAAAGACCATTTTTTGAAATGGAAAATCACTGTCTCTAAAAGTGTTAATAATCACACACTTTTCTAAAATCTAAAAATTACTGAAAGACAGCTATATAACATTGTGGAAGACCCATTTAAAAACTTGTCAAACTTTGCTATCTGACATATCTGACAGTGTTTGAATGGACAAATAAACACCCTAAAACACAAAAGTTCAGACAGTTCTGCTGTCTCTCATAAAATATTGGCCTGCATGTACAAATAAAAATTGGCATATGAATTATTCTCATCTGATGGAAATTCTCCAACACAGCAGTCTGTGGTAGAAAACTAGAATGGCCGCTCAATGATTTTCACTTTAAATCGTTTTGAAATGAAATTTTTTCAGGGCTTCATTTTTAGACCTTATCAGCTTCACTGGTAGCATGGGGAATCATGTAGCTCACATTTTTTTAAAAAATGGAAACATTGTATACAATGCCTTTAATCCATTGAAGGCTAAAGTACGAGTAAACTCGTGTTGGGGTCTACGGAAAATGTGAGTTACAGTGAAATCAAATCATCTCCAGCGGATAATACTCACATTGGCTTTTCTGAAATCTTGGAATCAGTTCAGGAGTTCACAATGTCAACACACACCCAATCGTTACTGGATATGTAGGTCACAGGGGTCAAAACGTGTCAATCTTTTCTTAGCTGCTGCTACTTGCCACATGATACCACTCAACATTTTATGACAGGAGGCTGCAGGCTCGCTGGGAAATGGGGATGGGGGGTGGGGGCAGGTGCTGTTAGCATCCCCAGATGAGGAAGGGGGGGGGGGAAGACGTGGCTTAAGTTCGCCCTTTTGTTCCATGTCTTTTTTGTTCAGACCACCAAACATTTTTGGGAGGCATTTGTTCCAAAACACCTGGTATCTTGGCCTACTTTGGGACCTCCCTCCCCACCCCACCCCACCCCCCCCCCCCCCAAAAAAAAAAATTTTGTTCCCTGGTCCAGAAAGCTGTCACGACCAGCACTCTCAGTGTTCTCGTATAATGTAGCAATTTTCTATTGACATTCGCTTCAATTCAAAACATGCAGTTTGAGAACTAAAATGCGTGGGCACTTTGCACAAAGAGAATAAAGTGGATCACGTCCCTGTTTGGGAATTAAATGAAATATTCCCAGTTTCCCACTTGGTGTAGATTTTTTGCAATAATCAAAGGGCAGTGACATGATTGGGAGAAGTAAAAAAATTGCCTCAAGAACCAAACGAGTTGAAACATGTACCAATACATTCAATGACTACAGTGTATATTCAGGATGGAAGGATTTGTCTTGAATTTATTTACTTGAGGAGAAATGAGCACTAATTTACCAATATGTAACCTACAATAATTATCATGCGCGCCGATAGCACCGCCGCCCCCACCCCCGATCAAAATTGATGGGGCTGGCAACTATCACTCCACCCCCCCCCCCAAAAAAAAAAATCACTTCATCCCCAGGTCACTGGACATATTGACACTACGGCTGTATACTTATTTCCAGTCACTGTATCACTCTGGCTTACAATGCCTCCACCCCCCTAAAAAAACACCCTGCTTGAACCTACCTGTTAGTAAAACAAATTTTGACAGGGATGGGCAATCCTCCCGCCCCCCCCCCCTTCCCTCCTCCTCCCCCTGCCAGTGAGGGCATTACAATTGTAGGTAGTACTTCAGTTGGAGACCCCTCCCCCATTCAGCTAGTTCTCTGTCTAGGCACTGGCAGTAAGGTATGAAACCTACACCTATAAACCATCCCCTACCCTTTCCCTACCCTTCCCCACCCCTCCCTAAGGAAATCCAGGGTATGCCCATAAATATAATGTAAGCTATGAGCAGAAAGGATATTTCATTACCTGTCTACTCACATGAAGCTAATAATGATACATTACTCATCAAATAGTCACCATGGGAAATCACATCAACTATATGATCCTCTACAGGAGACGACAACAAATATGTCACTTTTTTCTTTATGAATATTCTTTAAACATTGTTTTTTTTTTATTTGTACATTGCCAAAATTGAGCTCATCAATCTAAAAGCAAGCTAAAATTCTTCATTAATGTAAGGGTTTGCGATAAATCTTCACCTTTCATGATGCCCTAGAGCAGAAAAGTTTGTTTTTATGGTAAAAATCGATCATTAAATTCAAACTGAATTTGAGGGCCATTATTACATTAAATTTGATATTGTTTACATAAAATATGTGCATGTACAATAAGAGATTTATTGTAAATATCCAAATGGATAAATTGTTAAGATCTGTCATTGCAATATTATTCCCAAATTTTGAACACTGCATGTTTACAAATATTTCTCTTGCTAAGCAAATCTGTACAAAACTGAAAACCTTGATAAATCAATTGTGTTCTCAGTTTTGAAGTACACTGTACAGTGTCTATCAAAAAAAATTGTGCAAGTGAAAACTGCCCTCTTTGGCAATTAGAAAATACTCTTGTGACATGATGCTTACGTCAACGTCAAGTGAATAGTCTTAGCTTTCAAATACCGTTAGTTTTGTTCCATTTGCATATCTAAATCTTGAGATATGTTAATTTAAATAAGAAAGGGTAAAATCGCAATTGTGCCTCTTTTACTACGAGTCCCGAGTAAAAGTGACACAAGTGTGATTCCACCCTTTTGTTATTTACAAAATATCTCGAGATTAAAACAAGCAAATTGCACAGAACAAATGGCATTTGAAAGTTAAGACTTTGCCCTTGACGGTGATGTAAGCATAATGTCACTAGAGTATTTTCTAATTGCCGAAGAGGGCGCTTTTTATTTGCAGAATTTTTTTAGACATGTTGCAGCACGTCTCACAAAATCGATCATTAAATTCAAACTGAATTTGAGAGCCATTATTACATTAAATTTGATATTGTTTACATAAATATATGTGCATGTACAATAAAGATTATGATGTAAATATCCAATGGATAATTTTTTCTGTTAAGATCTGTCAATTGCAAATATTATTCGCAATTTTGAAACACTGCATGTTTAGCATATATTTCTCTTGCTACAGCCAAATCTGTGCAAAACTGAAAACCTTGACTAAATCAATTTGTGTTCTCAGTTTATTGAAGTACATTTCTTTGTATGTTTTCTGTACAGTGTCTATCAAAAAAAATTTGTCGCAAGTGAAAACTGCCTCTTTGGCAATTAGAAAATACTGCTTGTGACATGATGCTTACGTCAACGGTCAAGTAGAATAAGCATAGGCGGTTTCCTTAACATATCGCGTTAGTTTTGTTGCGGCATTTGCAATATCTAAATCTTGAGATATGTTAATTTAAATAAGAAGGTTAAAAATCGCAATGGTGTGCCTCTTTTACTACAAGTCCGAGTAAAAGTGACACAGTGTGATTCCCAACCCTTTTGTTATTACAAAATATCTCGAGATTAAAAACAAAGCAAATTGCCACCAGAACAAATGGGCCATTTGAGAAAGTTAAGACTTTGCCCTTGACGTGATGTAATTCATAATGTCACTAGAGTATTTTCTAATTGCCGAAGAGCTGCGCTTTTTATTTTGCAGAATTTTTTAGAACATGTTTGGCAGCACCGTCTCACAAAATGTTCAAGTAAAAAGCGCCCTCTTGACAGTTAGAAAATACTGCTGTGACACGTGTTTAACTTAACATCAAGGCAAAGTCTTAGCTTTCAAGAATGCCTGTTTGTTCTGTTCAATTTGCTTAATTTTTAAATCTCGAGATATCGTTGTAAACACAAAACGGTGGAATACAACTGTGTCCATTCTTACGGGAAGAGGGCGCTGATGCTAATTGACTGTAGGAAAAGTGGCAGCATTTGTGATTTTACCTTTTCGTTTTAATTGAAGCATTTATCTACAGGATTAAAACAACAAACTGAAGCAGACACAAAGCGGCATTTGAAAGCTAAGACTATGCCCTTGATGATGATGATGTAAATATGACGTCACAAAAATGTTTTTCTCATTACCTAAGAGGGTGCTTTTGACTTGCACAATTAGTCAATTATTTTTGAGACACACTGTATACTACACAACTACACAGTATGAGCTTTTGAATAGTAGGAATGATGTGTATTAAAGCCAGGGTAGGCCTATACTTTTGATAAATGGTAAATAATGATATTCTTTGGAATTATATTTTTAGATGTACACCTATATAATCTATCAATGCCCTGAAAATTGCTCGTTCTGAAACCCTCCCATTTTTTTTTTTTTAGAAATTACTTAAAGTGTAAAATCTTGGGGGGGGGGGGGGTGGACCCAGAGATTTCCAATAGGTAATGTACATACATGTACCACTAGAAGCTCTCCTTTAATTCAAACATTGTAATTTCTCACAATTAACCATTTTCAGTAGGTTTAATATTGTTTTCTTATGTCTCAGCCAATAGAATACTTTGTGAAAGATTGACAAAAATTTTATCTGATCGACAAAAACTATACTTGGGCTTTAAATGATGGCACAATTTCATGAATGTACAACACAACCTTGTGTCCAAAACAGTTGTGATCCCATTCACAAACCAAACGTGAGATTCGATAATAATACCCAGTCCATGAATAGACATGAAATCATACCAAAAACAATGCAGATCCTATTAAAGATAAATGAAGAAACATACAATTTTATAAACATTCCTGAGCGAGTTTCAGTTGTGAAATTATGTCTAGACAACCTCCGGCAGAGCACTCTCGCTTTCACCCCCAAGAGATGTCCCTCCAAAAGTTGGCCAGCTTATACCCTCCTCCAAAACTATATGTCGGAGAAGTGACATCTTGATTTCCTTTGAGGACTTGAGAAGTGGAAGTATGATAATGTTATATGATCTTCACATCCCCTGCAGTGCTTACTAAAGTCAAAGTGATAGAGTCAAATGAGATAACGAAGATAAAGCCCAAAGTGTAGTTTTGGTCCATCAGATATATTTTCATCAATCGTACACAAAGTAAAAAATTGTGATGTTTAAATTATCGAAGAACATCTAGCTGCATGTGTGGAGAAACCCCCTACACATTTTATATTTTGGGTAAAGTAATTTTTCTCAAAAATGGTGAGGGTTTCAGAGTCAGCAATTTTCAGGGCATTGATAGATCATATCCCGGGGGGAGGGGGGGGGGGGGCACTTAGTATAATTGTGTGATACCTATGTGCCGCGGTTGAGACCTCCATTTTCAGCCCAAATTTCCGTTCCAAAGCATCTCAATTTCAGAAGGCACAGAAATTTTTTTATTTTTTCAGTTCCAGAGACCCCCACATTTGCCGTTTCGCTTCTGATTTTTTGCTGGGCCAGAGCATTGCCCTTTCAGCACGGCGCGCCGGAACTTCGCCGCTTTGTAGTTCCGAAGCATAGCATTTTGAGGTTTTCTGAAGCCTTAGGTCCAGATCCGGAGACCCCCGTTTTTCGCTCCAGCCCCGTTCCAGAGCCCCCGATTTTCGACTTTGGTGCGCACATAGGTAATAGGTATCACATTTGTAAGTCAAGTGCCCCCCCGGGGATCATATGCCAAATACATAACTGCACAGAATTTATTTTTTTTACCATTTAGCAAAACTATACATGGGCTTTACAATAAACACTACTGTAATATCCACACACTACTCACGACACTCGACACTAAGAGACTG
>JZLH01S0427437.1:10182-12682 GCA_001188425.1 Eucidaris tribuloides
GAATTGGGTGTCTTCTTCCATATTTTGTTGTATCTCTTCATTCTCCATCTGCTTGTAGTCTATGCGCCTCTGTTGTATCGCGATTGAGGGCAATCGCAATGCGTTCTTCCAGTGAATCTTCCAGTAACACGTGTACCCTCCCTATTCAAAAGCATTGCAACATAAACTAGAACGCATGCATATTGAATTGAAGGGGTCTTTCTGTAGTGATGTCCCATTTAAGTTTGTTATTGGAAAATAACACATTATTTGAAAAGAAATCAAAGAATAGTCTTTCTCATTTCTTCTCCAAGGCGGAGAGATTATCAAATGCAGGCGCACCCACGGCGGAGGCCAGAGGGGCTGGAACATAAAATTTAACATTTTTTTCGCCTCCCTATAGGGGCGGGGTGTTAATTCACACTAGCATCGTAATTTGGTTTCATATTTCCTGTGAAAAGGTTTTGATGGTTTGGAAAGACTTTCAACAAACAAAAAATACCATGCAATATGTTCCTCTGAAGGGTCTCAGAAAGAAGACTTCACCCTGCGAAGAAGAAAGTTTTTCCTATCTTCATAAGACAGGGTGGAGGATAAGGCTACTTATAAAGGATGATGGCCTTCTCTCAACATCATTTCACCCATTGTACTGAAAAGTCACCTGACAATCAATTTTAGGATGTTTAGAATAGTAAACCGCCTTTAGAATTCAGAAAGAAGAAGAAATTATAACTTGATGAGGTCCTGTCTAAAACATGGGTTTTTCAACTTTGCACCTTTAGCAATGTCACACTGGGAGCACCTTTTCAACATTGCAACTTTTAAATGTCGGGTGCGAAGTTGCACCCGTAAAGGTGCTCCCAGTGTGGCATTGGTCCTCACCTTTAAAGGTGCAAAGTTGACCCTATTTCTAAAGTGTGTAAAAGGAGCATTTTGTTTTCAATGATACCATGATACTTAAAGCCCAAGTTTAGTTTTGGGGATTTTTTGTTATTTGAAAGCTTTATGCCCCAATGTCATAACCCTGCAATAATAGATTCTGAATGTCTTTAGTTTTTTTTAATTAATTAATGAAAAATCTCGTGGGAACACCCAAAAAATTTTACATTATAGCATCTAAAGGTTGAAAAGGTCTTAAAGTTACATGTGTTATACTCCATCTGAAAGAGCAGACGCCAAGCTCTTTCAGATGAGTATTCTCATATAACATTTTTAAACCTTTGATCGTAATGTAAAATATGGTCAAAAAATGTCGGGGGTCCCCCCCCCCCCCGACATTTTTCATTAATTAATTTTAAAAAAAATCAAAGACAAAAAAAATGTTATATGAGTTATACCTCATCTGAAAGAGCCGAAGTCTGCTCTTTCATCTGAAAGACGCGAGTCTGCTCTTCAGATGAGTATAACACATGTAACCTTAAATCCTTTTAACCCTTAAGATGCTATAATGTAAATTTTGGGGTGTTCACACGAGATATTTTTCATTAAATAATAAAAAAAAATCCTACAGACATTCAAGAATCTATTATTGTGGCGGGGTTATGACTTTGGGGCATAAAGCTTTCAAATAACAAAAAATCCCCAAAACTAAACTTGGGCTTTAAATCACTCGTGCCATGCATGACCGACTACATTGGTTTTGAAGAGAACAATGTCAAATCATACTTTTTGCAAGTTTTGCTACTGGTTCAATTGTCAGTTAAACCATTTTTCTGATGTACAAAAGCGTTAAATGAAACATCATTCAGGGAAATGGGCGAAAGACATTGATAACTGGATTCACGTTTTAAAGATGAGAGGTAATCTCACATTTTATGCCTGCAGCTTTGGTTAATGGATTAAGGAATCAAAATAACTGTTTAACTGATTGCCCCCATAAGTGTATAACAAGTTATTGAACATGACCCGTCTGCAAAGCAGAGTATAACAAATAGTGGTAATGTATGCTTCATTAAAGAAGACTTAATTAGCACAGCAGCAAAAAAAAAAAATATTTACACCAAACATGCCAAAACATGGATTTTCTAATTTGACGTTCCAGAGTTCGATTTCGTATTGGTAATAAAAATCGATTATGATTAACAATCGGACCAATCAGAGTTTAGCACTGATGTTCGACAGATTATTGATCCTCTCTTGTTCGTTGTATCGATCGCTTGGGCTAGTGACCTTAACCCTATCCCCGGGGGGGGGGCATAATGGCCCCACCCCCCTTGACAAATTTCTCGATTATTCCGCCGCGCAAATTTTTTTCACTGCTCCGTTCGCGCATCATTTGAGACCATTTTCGCAAAAATTGGACGTACCGTTACGACGCTACGCGACTTTTCGAACATGCATGCAACTCCAAAATTGCTCAAAAACGTGATTTTGTGTACAAAATCAACGCAAATTGCGTTTTCAGCCAAAAATCATAAATGTATGTTTGTTTTTACTTTAACTGGTAGAAATAGATTAATTTTATGCTGTTTATGATCGCAAAAAAGTCCCCGACAAAGTTCATCAAAAAATACAATAAAAA
>JZLH01S0427437.1:17682-25835 GCA_001188425.1 Eucidaris tribuloides
AGACTAAAACGGTACATCAGATCAAGTGCTACAGGTAAAGCAAAGTTGAAACCTAAGTTCGACGAGCGAGTCACACGCGACGTTCACCCGGGCACGCAACGGGGCACCCGGTTGTCGAACAACATACCAACCCGACCTGAAACCACGCACGCAAGCAGGCATAGTCCCTCATTCATCATCGCCGCTCAAAAACAATCCGAAAACAAAGAAAAATATGTAACCGAAGTTATTTCAAAGATGTTTCCACTCTCATCCGAGAGGTCGAGATAGGTAAACATGCCTCTGATGTTTCGTACGCTTTGGGACCGGCGTGCCTTCAACTCTCAAAAGGGGTGGCATTCCCGTATCTGCGGAGTCTGACTTTGTACTCCTGTTTCAGATAGTATATGCTGAGGTTTAGTGATGACAAGTCTTCGGATGAGCGTAAAGTGATGCAGATGTGTCGATGTGACGAGACAAAACGGGGAGTGAGCAAAAACTTGTTGATCTAAAAGTCCGTTAGCCTTCATTCCTTATAGGAAAGAATGTCGGGTCTGTTTAACACAGTGTACATTTCATCTTTTTGTCGTGGACATGTATGTCAATTTTACGTGATTTAAATGTGTGCTATCACTTCAACTTTGAATCATAAAGACACTACTTAATATTGTGGAAGATCCATTTAAAAATTTGATATTTGACCTGCATGATAGTGTTTAAATTGGCAAATAAACATCCGAGAATATGAAATTTAAGACAATTAAATTGTGACTACCAAAATATCTACATAGGCCTGCATAATTATATCGACACATAAATTAATTTCGAGGGGGGGGGGTATAACACAGCAGTGTATGTAGGGATTGGAGTGGTTGCTAACTGATTTTCACTTTTTAAGATCCCATAATGATCTATTGAAGACCATTTATTCAGGGCTTCCTTTTAAGATCGTATCAGAGACACTTGTAGCGTGTAGCTCCGATTATTTTAAACTGCAACAATGTTAAAAGTTTTTCCTTTAATGGATAACATTTCTTGGTAATTGAGGTAAACAGAGATTAACACATGTTTTAAATCATGTCTGTGTGAACGAGGTGTAATCATTAACCAGCTATGTACACGAATACGTGGAATTCGCAACAGACAAAAACAAATCGTCACTCACACCGGTTGACAATAAATTGGTCATTTTATCATGATCTTTGTGCTTACATTATTAAGCGGCTAGAAATTACGAGATATGTTCGGACACCAAGAACACGTCACAGAAAGATTATTGATACAGATCTTCGTGTTGTCTGAAATATACAGGTTGATAAAGGAATATTGATTATAGATTGAAAATGAATCGTTGAAAACAGGATTTGTAAAAAGACTCGAAATACACATCGTGTGTTGTAGTTGAGGCGAATTGAACATGAAATGTCGTCAATAAAATCCCACAATGACAAATGACAGTAATGACATTGGAACATTGCCGAACTCATGGGGTGGTCCTCTGAACATTAGAAGATGTACGTAAATATATCATAACATATAATTGTATATCCTGATTTATGAAGACGAGCTGATACAATCACAATACATATACTTATAATATTCATACACACGCAATAACACATAGATATACAAATTCATGCGTGGTTCAAACGTTTTAAAAAATGTAAAAGCAACAGAGATGAGGTTATTGGGCAAGCATGAAATATCTCTTTGTATGACTCAACATTTTCGTTAGATTCAGTAACGTAATGAAAGTATTTCTTAGGATCAGTGACTTGATTCATAATTTCCACTATATTTATTAGGATCATACCATACACAAAATCAAAGGGCAATATTGAGCAATGCAAGGCTTCGTAGAATAAAATTACGGAGGACATTAAACTACTGAAAGTTTCTTACCACCATGTAGCCACAACTTCTGATGGTGTCAGCAGCAGAAGGAGGAGAAGAAGGATACTAAACGAAGATGTTCCCGTCGGTATTTTCATGACGATGGACGTCAGATGTTCCCAGAAATCGTCGCTGAGACAAAATAAATCTCGGTCCGTCTTCTGTTTTGGGACCACCCCCGAAAAAAATATGTATTCACACACAAATTCCTCAGCAAGCTGTCACACATTTATCGAGATCATTAGAAATGGTAGACCTATATATCGGCTCCGAAAAGGCAATCGCAGAAAAAAAATATCGCCAGAAAGTGAGAATCCGTTGTCTGATCAAATCGCCAATATTTTCCTCATGCCGTCGGAATGATTATCGTTTAATCACTTTTACACGAGTAATTTTAGTTGAAGAGCGATCATATACCGGAATATATATATATCTATCCCTCTGCATACGGTGGTGGTATATTCAACCGTGGATGATACACAAACCTCCAAGTGTGTGTGTTGTACCTATTCACGCGTGCTGCGAAAAGGAGGCGAGAGGTTTGCAATCTCCGTGCTTCGGTACTCGAAGGATATCTGTCTTTCTGTCTTCTTCTATCTTTTACCGCTATTGTCAATCGTCTCGGGTCTTTCGGGCCCGGCTCAATCCTCAAATCTTATTGGCCGCCGGCCGAGATCAAAGACCCTTCGCCGCACCCGTGTTAATATTCATGAACGCGAGCGACTCGGTCTTTTCACAGTCGCACCCACGACAAAAGAGCTACCAATAACATCAAAAGCCGATTCACTTTGTGGTGGATAAAAAAAAAATCCTTTTTTCTACTCAATCTCTTTTCTTCCCACTTTACCTCTAAATGGGTCTATTACTATAGGTCTGTCTTTTTACCTCACCGCTACCCGGCTATACTTCCAAATGTAGTGTATTGTACATTTCTGTTACATAAAAAAGCAACAACAAATTATTTCGTCAGCATTTTTTTAAAACTCCAAGTGGGGTGTGAGACCCGATTAGCAAACTATTCGATTAGGCTTATTTAGACTCACGTCAAAACATCGCTTTGACGCTTAATGTATTCTGATCCTATTATAAAACCCACTCCTCAAGTTATTTCATTAAAAAAAAAAACGTTGGTATTTGTTCACTTGTCAACTCTATGTTACAAATTATTATTTACAGTGTCTGGTTTACTACGGTCGTGGTAATTGTTTGCAATTATCATTACATTCATGGGGCAGAGTTTTGGATTCGAATAATACCGTATTTACTATCTGCATGATAAGGAGGAGGACACTTTGGCGTTCGGCTTGTTTAAAATCAAATCCGTAACGAAATATTTACTGAAATGTGTAATTTAGTGCATACGACATAGACAATTCTTTTGCGACATGTGGTTGAATCTATTTTATTTAACGTTTACATGGGCCTCTGGACGGTCTCTGTTGTATAGAACTACGTTGTTGTATGTGTGTGTGTGTGTGTGTGTGTGTGTGTGTGTGTGTGTGTGTGTGTGTGTGTACGTGTGTGTCTGTATGTTTGGGGATGTGTGTGTGCCTGTGTGTCAGTGTATCTGTGTGTGTCTGTGTGTGTGTGTGTAGTATGTGTGTATGTGTGTGTGTGTGTGTGTGTGTGTGTGTGTGTGTGTGTGTGTGTGTCTGTGTGTGTGTGTGTGCGTCTGTGTGTGTGTGTCTGTATGTTTGGGATGTGTGTGTGTCTGTGTCTGTGTGTGTATATGTGTGTATGTGTGTGTGTGTGTGTGTGTCTGTGTGTGTCTGTGTGTATGTGTGTCTGTGTGTCTGTGCGTCTGTGTGTTTGTGTGTGTTTGTGTGTGTTCTTAAAGTCTATAATGGTGTTATACTAGAACAAATTTTCATTGAGTTTGAATATAAATTGGCATAAATGTTCATTTTCTGGATTAGCAAAACAAAAGAATTGACCTTATATCATGTGAAACACATGAAGATGTGTATCTTAGATCTCATAATAATACGCGGAAAACAACAAAAGAACATTTGAATTATTCATGAAGAATCAAAATTTGTGAAAATGCAAGTACAAAGTCATTGAAGAGCTGATGTGGTCTGACATCATTAGGATTGCCACCTTCAGAGGGCGATATACAGAATTCTTCAATTGAAAAAAAATTAACAGTAAACTGCTCGAACATTCAAAGTCGAATTTCTAAAGATGTTCTTAATTGACTGAATTGATGGGACAAAATTCCCCTTTAAACATACGTTTTAAGATGTTGAATCAAAGTTATTGTCACAAACTCTCTTATCGATTTGACGAGAACTCGGAGAAAATCTGTGGGTGGACTCATTCTTAAAATGTCAAGTGGAATGGATAGCTAATTCTGTTAAGGTCTAAACTAATCCCATCTATTTTCTAAACGGATAATATAAATCAAATCGTAAGAGCCCGTGCTTTAAGAGCGTTTAGTTGCAGCATTCGCTTTGAGGTTGCCAAAACATTCAATAAGTCCGCCGTAAGACCGCCCGCCGTGTACATGTCCGATTCGATGCTAGCTTCATTTGGGACGCTCTTCCAAATAAAACTACCCACTCTCGGCGTATGACCAATATTCGATGTTGAACACTTACGGCACCAATCTTGAGAAGCGGGTCTCGGCTCTGTTGTCGCAGATCAACCCAGCGTGGGCCCACTCACCTGGCCTATCACCGGTGTACAGGTGTGGTATAATGGCGGAGAAGCGGAACTAAAATCTACGTGACTGGATTCGAAATATGGAAAACAATCTGGAAAAACACAAGCGAGAGTATAATGTTTCTGGTGAGGCGTTAGAAAAGAATGATATCGATAGTAGAAATGGGAAAGTGGGGGATCATGTATACGAACAGAATGGGGGTTGTTTGTGTTTGTGTTGATTTGTCTGTCACTCTGTTTAGTGCACGTTGGGCAAGTTTCTGCGGATTTGGTTTGACCTAAATTCGCCAAAAAAATGAAGCACAGGAGCTACCAACCGCAGTACAATCCATCGCAATCCAAAATATTAACGACTTATTCTTACCCAGTCGAGGTGGGCTGGTGGTATGTTTAAGTATAGCAAAGAAAGCTTTGCAAATTTTGCTGAAATACAGATTCGAACCTGCAATTCAATATAGGCATATGTTTCCGTGTAACTTCTTCTCAGAATAAATGTGTGTTAATATTTACAATTTCATGTGACTTGTAAGAAACTGGGAACCCTTTTAACTTCATGTGACTTGTAAGCAACTGGGAACCCTTTTAACTTCTTGGAGGTGGTTTTCTAAGCTTGCACTTGCATAGCATGTGAACTACACAGACATCATTTTGATGGAATTATATTGACAATCGGATTTTGAATTGAATGTAAGTCTTTACAAATATTGAAAGTGGCTTAGTGAGGTTTTATTCAACAATTAAAGCAGCATATAAGATAAAATAACAACAAGAGATATATGACATCAACATAACGATATACAATACAATACAATTAGACATACTAGAATTGTAATGGATACAAATAACTTGAGAAGGAACCCAGGTCGATGCCCATTACGGCAATGCATGGTTTTAGTTTACACAGATACGAGACATTCAGAACATTACCAAAACACTGCCATCATTCAAAACAAGGCAACTATAATCGAGTGCCATGTGCGAGTGTAATGGAAGAGAAAAATTATACACATGTAATGGAGATGATGTTATTGATGACGATGATGATCACGATGACGACGATGATGATCATGATGACGTCAACGATGATGATGATCATTATGATGATGTTACGGAGGAGGAAGTGATTTTGATGGCAATGATGATGCAGTGATTAAGATCATGATGTAAAAGTAATTATGAAAATGGTAATGGAAGTGATGATGATGATGATGATGATGATGATGATGATGATGATGATGATGATGATGATGATGATGATGGTGGTGGTGGTGGTGGTGGTGATGGTGGTGGTGGTGGTGGTGGTGGTGGTGGTGATGATGATGATGATGATGATGATGATGGTGGTGATTGTGATGATGACGTCGACGGTGAAGAGGAGGAGGTGATTTTGATGGCTATGAGGACGTAGTGATTAATTTAAGATCAAGATTGTAACAGAAGGGAGGAGGAGGAGGAGGAGGATCATGGTGATGTTGATGGTGATGATGGTAATGAAACCCAACTTGATTGAAACGGCTCATTTGAGAGTTACACGTTTCAAAAGAAATATCATGGTGTTACTCCACACACTTCCTGGTATCATTGATCTAAATTATAATGACTGCGATGAAACATTTGTTTGAATGAATTTGATATTAACACAGACATGCAATTTTTTTCTCTCTTAGTACCAATCATCTTGCTGGTCTGAAATTAAACTTCTCAAAAGTTTCGGACAAGGTCACCTCATCGGACAGAAAGTTCGCTAGCCTGAAGGTTCCCGGGACCGAATATCCCTCATAAACACTGACTGCTGCGAACATCATTTATGGGAATAAATGCTTGCAGCAATTCGGTGAAGGTAAACGGGAAGAGATGGACATGAATGACTTTGAAATTTTTATGATCATTACAAACTTTATGAACATAACTACCATTTTCATTTCTATAAGCATTGTTAATTTTCGGTCACGCGGACTTTCAATCTTATTAACTACAATCGTTTGGGAACAACCCCTCTCAGTTTTGGGAGTCAGCCTATTCACTAATGATACAGTTTTTGAACTGTGGCTACATGGAGAAGTCGAGAAATGTGTTGAGGATTAGCTGGAAAGACAGGAAAACAAATGGTTGGGTAAAAGAAACCATCGCTGTACATGTACCTGAAAATGAAGCGCTCCTCGAGGTGGTAAAGAAGGAAAAGATGAACAAATACGATCATTGGAAAGGCATTGGTGACGGTTTGGTGCTAGCAACTATTGAGGGTGAGATTGGCCCAAGAGGGCGGAGATGAAGAAAGCGTTATGAATGGATTGACATCAAGAGAGATTTGAGAAGTGGGAATGGATAATGCGAGAAAAGTGGCCATCAGGTGAAACGCATACGGCCATTTTGAGAAGCTTGTCTTGCTAAGCTGAACTGAACTTATTCACGGTTCAGTATGGGTGAACTTCATTTCTTGTAACGTTTTCTGTTCGTTTCATTTATACAATCAGCCACAGTAGTCTAACCACAACTTGCAAGTATCGCGTGTTTCTCATACAAAACCGGACTGTATAGGTGTACTTGCCGATGACTAATTACTCAATGTAACGAATTCTCCCGAAGATTAGCGCGGAATCATCAATCGAATCCATTTGTATTGTACGCGGTTATCCCCTGCAAACATGATAGAACCTGCTCGCGAACTTGTTACAGTATTAACTTTGTTAATAGAATCTTCTTGTAAGGAAATACTAAAGGGGCTTTTCAAACTTGGTTTATCCTCTTCGAGTAAAGGTAAAGGCGTATCACAAAAAGTAAGAGGTAACGTTTATCTGAAACCGCTTTGAGGTTTGTTCTCGTGACAATGATGTATACGTATCAATGTCTTTACAATCCTTGGAGATACCGCTGTAAGTGGGTAAGTCTACGTTTTGAAGTTTGCGGCAAGATTCTCTAAACAACTACTTGGTTTATTGGATAAGGACAAAACATTGAAAGGTTTTCCTTTTCGAGTAACAACTTCCATATACGGGTATTCGAACGCGTTGCTTGTCTTAAGTCTTTATTTCAGAAATAAAACGTTTGTTTTGGTGGTTTTAGCCGAGTGACCTCAAACTAGAATACAATGTAGACAGACGATTTGATAAATGTAATTTGTATAGCCGGGTCACTAAGTGTCGAGCTGTTTTCTGCATGTTTGATCATTCTGTTTTAGTTTGTTGTTTTGTTTCACTGCCTGTCCGTTCGTTGTCTTCGTTGAGTATGTGAAGAATAACTGTTTTGTAGCATAGAAAATACTTTTTCAAAACACTTTTCTTTCAACATAATTCGTAGATGTGGCGAAAGTGCTGTCAAGTCCAGGCAGGGAGATGGCTTTTCCATCTTTTGGTCAAGTAGCATCTAGAAAGGTAATATCGAGATTTTAATGCCACAATTGATTTTTATCAGATTCAGATAACCCGTTAATGAGATATCGCGATAATCGCTCGTTACCAGATTGAGTTATGCATTTGCTGTAATTGCCACAGTGAACGTCTACATGCATGACGAGGTAGGGACTTCATAATTGAACGCTTGCAAGCCTGGGAAGAAGTGTATCAGTTACAAAAATAAATATACCTAATCCTTAGTAATTCCTATTAGGGGATTAAGGG
>JZLH01S0427492.1:6272-25179 GCA_001188425.1 Eucidaris tribuloides
AGATGCTAGAATGTGGTAGAATTTTATGGGAATGCACATTGAGTTGTGTTTATCTACAAATTTATGAACAAAAACAAAACTTTAATATTTCTGCTTAAACATAAAGTATCCACAGTCACCATAATCTTTGTACAAGTCTGTTACAACTCTGTAAGTTACAACCATTAGGATTTTGTTATGTTAAGAGTGGAAGCAGATGCAATTGAATTGATTACCATGGAAACGATGGCACATTGACATTTATGAACAAAAACAAAAAATTTAATGTTTCCGCACAAACTATAATGTCCATAGTTACCGTAATCTCTATAAAAGTCTGCTATAATTCTGTAAATTACTACCATTATGATTTTTTTAATGTTAAGAACAGAAGCAGATGCAATCGATTTCCATGGAAACAGTGGCACATTGAAACAAAAATGGCAAGTTCAAAATATCTGTCAATACAGTTTCAAAGCTTTACAGGTCTGACAAATTCTCTCACAAATTTCAGTACTAGGCATTTTTCCATGTTTACACTTGGCAACAGAATGAAACAAAACAAAAAAAACAGTGCTACAGAACGACCAACAAAAAGACAATAATGAAAGACAACATGGTCATATCATACAAAACTTGACAATGGTCTCTCTAAGACAGAATAAAAACAAAATTTCAAAAATATAATATACAGGCACATAAAATATGTATCATTTTGTTCAAACAAATATACAGTATAATATATGATTTCATTTTAGTTTGGGATTAAGAGGGAAACACGGAGAAAGTAGCCTCACAAGGGATAAGCACATGGCACTTTTATAAACAGCTAGGTATGTACAAAAGTTCTAAAGCAATGTCTTTTAGGGGATTATTCATGACAGTATATTCAGTAATAGGAATGTGTGTTTGTTTCATTATATAAATATATACACACACACATGGAATGGGCCAACATATTCAATCTACGATTGCATTCTTGAATTGCATGCTGACTAAAGTGGCCATCAAAGAAAAATGATAAAAATCACTTGAAATGTAAACAGTTATTGCATTCTCCAATTCACATGAAGTATTACAGCTTGAAAGAACATTGTAGGGGAAATATTGAGACAGAAAAATAGACCTAGATACTGTCACTTGAGAACCAAAAATTAGCTCAATACACATTGACAACCAGAATGGCGTTAACACCATTGATTTCATACAGTGATAGTGCCCTTTTGGCTCTCACTACACAATACTTCTCTTCTCTTGTTTTTTGTGTATAATAAACCAAGCAGTTCTGTCTTGATACAAATCATACAACATACATTTAGTCTAATAATATTTCAGACTGTATTGGAGGCCCCCCCCCCCAATCCCTTATCATTGGATTTTGATGCATATGGTGTAAGTATTGCACATAATTCAAGTTCTTTATACTGGAGTTTACATAATTTCAATGCCAGAAATTTGTTAGTCAGAATGGGACACGATATGACAGTGGTGAGTTGACCCTTTTGGTCCAGAGATTTGTTAATTTCCAAAGAATCAATGGAACATACAGTTTCCTTAGGCAACAGGTTAAGATTTGCTGTGGGCAACTGAACAACTCTTGTTGCAATTGCAAGAGACGTATCCACTCCATGTGGAAATGAACATATTTCTTGTGATAACTCAGAAATGGGTGGTCAGACGAATGTGAAATTTACTGTGGACATCCTGCTATATTAGTCTTCAGAAGTGAATGTTTTCTTCCACATTGCTAAGAATTCATACATGCTTTCTACAAGGCCACTACTGCCAGGCATTATTAATGGTAATAAGTGCATTTGTGTGGAAAGCTGACAAATGCAATCAAGAACGTTGCAGTAGAGGGACTTACTCCTTTATCAAGAGAGTTAAGCCATTTTTGTATTCCCCAGAAGCTTTGCACAGAAAATGCTAGAGTAGAGTTTTAATTTCATTTACATAAAATAAAACGATTTCTCTGATAAAATTCATGTAAAATAATCAATAAAGACAAACACAGACTACAAAATGTATAGTCTGTATAAATTACACACATTACTGTCACAGCCAATACTATTTCAACTGATATATCATTTTTATCTGAAAATGCCTTTTGAAAGATAAATAAGAATATCTTTCACAGATATCAAACAAATTTGAAAGTATAGATTTCAAATTACACAATACCCTGTGATGCTGTCAGTTTACATTGACATTTGTATGTGATTATAGTAATTTGTTGTTTTCCTTCATATTTATGATGTAAGCATTTTAAAAATTCCATTACAGGGTTCATTCAGGTTCAAATTACGAGCAATTGTATTACACATTTGACATTTTTTTTATTTTGTTTTAAGTTGCTTTATATTTACATGTATGCTCTCCACCAGGTGCAGTTCTTTTCTATCAGCACAGAGGGTTCATATGCGATATGGAAATTAGTATACTGCTTAGGAATAAGAAGATTAGCAATAAAATTTTACGATAGTTGCAAATCTGGCTTTCACAGTAACTCTTGATTTGGGCAAGACATTCTACCTCTGGCAATCACACCACCACAAACATGGAAAAAATAAATAAATTATTAAAGAAAACTGTAAAAGATTACCACCATAATCTAATAAGATGATCTAACCCACATAAGCACAACCACTCCCTTATAAAAGTGACCTGTTGATAATTTGTGTTTTACGAAAAGCTTTTTATATATTTACAAAAGAACAAAAAACTGTACAAATATAACTAATGTTAAACTTGACTGACATTAAGCAACTTGTTCTTAGTACACGGTACAAGAAACTTGGCTTTTAAGGAGAGATACCAAAGAAAGCGCAAAAGATATATAATTAGTACAAATAATAATGAATGATTTTAAATAAGAAATGTTGCAATTCTGGCAAAATCTAATTTTTATTTAATTTTTTGTCAGACTGGACATTGCACTGTGAACTCTGAGACTGTTACAACAAACTAACCCCTAAAATCCCCCCTCTCTAGAAATTGGGGCCTCAAAACTATATTTCCTGTCTGCCAACAATATCCCAATGACAGGGTATACTATGAGCATATGGTGGTGCCCTCAAATAAATTCAGCTATTATCACTAAATAGTGCACGTGTTGTTGCAAAGGGTTGTATCATAATTACATATTACAGAGCAGATATTTTATGCAAACTCATGTGTCAATGTATGGACTAACTGACACATTGTCAAAGTTATGATCAATGATACCCTTGAAGACTGGGTTCAGGATTTGCATGCCAAAAAATGGCAAAATGAATGAAATCAGGTAAAATTATTCACAATGTGAAGATTAGTATAAATAAGATAAGCCGGCATCTCATAAGACCTTTAGGCAGACTATGTAGTTTTAGTGAAAATCTGGACGGTTAAACTTTAAAAGTTGTAAAGCGACAGCCCGTGATTTTACGACAATTCTGTGAGTGGTGTCTGGCGCAGCCTGTCGCAGCCAGGTAGCCTATCTGAGCAAAATTTGAACTCATGGAAACAATATTGTGGTAGCATATTGTTATTAGTTTTTCCAATAAAACCATAAGTTCATGATTTATGGATCTTAAATTTTCAACACGCCATTTATAAGTACTTCATTACCATTTCGTACTGTTATGAATAGAAGTGGTGGTCTTACAAATCCTGAACCCTATCTTTAATGTACTTGATTGTGATATTGACAATATGATACAGACTTGCGACCACAAGGCAACCCCCACCCCCTTTTTTTTTCAAATATTTTGTTGGTGAGAAACATATGGCACAGGTGGTTACTCTCCACAATAAAACATATCAAAGATACTTCCACAATTGCTCCTTCATTCTTGTTGAAATGTTTATACAAGTAGGGCTTCTGTTCTCAGATGAAATAGTATATTGTGGATGATGGAAGTGGAAGAACCAAAATCGAAATATTCAACCGTCTATTTGTTAAAAGTGTTTATCATAATATTGATTTCACCTCCACAATCATGAAAACATTGTCTAACTGATGCAAAAACCTTGATAATATTGCCCAGAAATTAGATGTATTTAGAAATTTTGATGAGACTATCATTATATAATTCTATTTAAAACAACAAAATATTCCTATTACTGATGACTGACAGCACACATGAATAAATATTACTGGCTTGGTCATAGTTTCATTTACAGTTCACATCAAGATACTACTTGAATTTTCTCATAATCCTGTGATGACAATATACGATGATTAAAACTTGTTTGCCTTTTTATATACCCTCTGTTTATATCTAATCAAAACCAAGAATCATCACATTTCTAAAAAAAAGAATTTGGTAAACTTACGAATACAATTATGCATTTTCCACAAAAACCTGCAATCATAATTCTTCTATAAAGCATGTCCACATCAAAAGAACACAAAACAACCTCTATATTTATTGCATTGGAAATATGTACCACATGAGATGGGAAATGAACCTGACACTGCATCAATTTAGTAATTATCTACTGGCATGAAATATGGAAGCCCATTTGTATGGGAAAGATTATGGAAGTTCATGAAAAGATGTTGCTTGGTCAAACATGATGATTTTTTTTTAATTGACAAGTATGCCTCTGCACTCCTTCAAGTTTACTTCCATGGTAACCCCCCCCCCCAAAAAAAAATCATATCAGGGGCAGGCCAGTGCTCATACGTAGAGTTTGAAAAAACACCCCCTACGTTGGGTAATGGCATAATTCTTTTTCCCCCTGTCTGGGTATAATTCCCATGGATTTTCCAAGGTATTGTGCCCCTATAACAGGACATATCAGGGGCCTTCTGCACAAATTCTATGAAAAGAACCCCCTTTTCCAGCATTTCTTGAGCAACAAGCCCGAAAATTACCCCCCACCCCTTTATTCAAGAAAAGCGGTACAGGAATAAATGCAGCTCACGTCAATTAGGGAGTGGGGTGTCAAATTTTTTCTTCATAATTTTTGCACTTGCCCTTCAATGATGCTTTAACCTGATATTATTTTTAACCACTGACCTTTAAAATTCAAAATTTTATCAATTAATAGTTTTAATGCAGGACATATTACACTCCCATCAATAGATCATGTTACAAAGATGCATTATTAAAGACCAAGCGACCTTTGGCCTTTCAACTTTGAAATCTAATCAATTCATTCTTTTTTTACTGTATACACTCAGCTCAAGTCAAATTAAAGTCACATAGTCAGCTAAGATAGTTTAGAAATGAACAGAAACATGATATTTTGGGCAAGTTCAGTGCAGAGGTATAAGGAGTGTTTTTTTTTTACAGACCTACCACAGGTGGCAGATGGATTAATAATTAACCATTTTTAGCAAGTAACAATTGACAGTACATTCAATTGTTTGTTAGGGCCACCGCACACTACCCGATCAGCTAAGATCCAATGTTGGCTATAAATCGCAGTAGTATTAAATACGGGCATTTTAACAAATAAAACTTATTTGATTCTGGTTCTGAATGATAATATGAATATTTAAAATGGGATTTTGATGCACTATCAGCCTTAATCCTGGAGTGAGGCCAAATTATTTTCAAATCGTAGACAATCGTAGCACTTCTTTGACATCACTATGATTCGGAGCCGATTTGGCTTTTCCTCCGACTAGAGTGCTCGAAACGGGCCATATTTTTTATTTTACTATCTGTATGACAATTCAGAACCTTAATAAACAAGTTGTGATGTCTTGAAATATTTATATCAAATGTTATTTCATTTTTTTCTGAAATCCGATAGACCGATCGTGTAGTAGGTGGTGGCCCTCAGACATTTTGTAACAACTACCTCCAAAAGGACATAATTATAATAGGAGCAAAACTGTATTTACAAATTTCTACACACTTTACATTTAAAATGTCTGCTGTGCTGACTAAGAAGCAGTTGCTATGCTGGATGACATATGATTAAATGTCTGTGGCATCAGTTCAACTACATTTATCTGGGATTTCAATATCATCAGGATGTTAAACTCAGCACACTTTGTATTGTGTACTCATTGTGTATCAACAACCACAGATGGATGGGCGACATAACTCTTTCATGGGAAGTGTGAAACAACAACTGGATGACAAGTCTGCACTTCTAAGTTGAGCTGCACGACTACCTCAGATTAACCCTTAGAATGCTGGAATGATAATTAGCATCCAAAGCTTTCTAGGCAGTCTAGACTGAATTTTCTTGAGGGAAACATGTCTGGAAACATCCAGTCCACTTGGGATCCACTTGGGATGAACACTCACAATTTTGATAAAGGCAAAAAAGTAACTTGCTCCCAATCATTCATATTGGGTCTATGTAATGTGGTTAGTGCAGGTACATGAATGATTGTACTTTGAGTGCCATGTAGCTCCAATAAAGCATATTCGTCAGCAACAACTTGACTATGATCACATTGTTTCTAGGTGGGTGTGGTAGGATTGTAGAGTTTACAGGATGTGGAACAGCAGACACTTGGGATCCACTTGGCCATTGTTCTTCTGACGACCTTGTAGGAGTATAGATTAACTACCTGATCATCATGAAAACAGGGTTTCTTGTTTGTTGTATGTTTGTTTGTTTGTTTACAAGATTGGCGACATCAACATGTCCGAAGAGAATCCTCACTGTATGAGATGATCAAGTTACTGGCATCCAATATCATTCACAGGTAGGTATTATACTCCTCTGAATTCGAAGACATCTGTAACACAATGACAAAGCAACAAATAAGCATCAACTATTAGGCATATGAAATTGAAGGCAGGCAAGTGAACATTTCTGTAAAATGACAAAACCTTCTATATGAAACATTAATGAAATTACTTTTTTTGTGTATGCTTGATTATCCCAAACTGCTGATCTATCATTTTTCACAAACATGTCAGAAAAAATGAACCAGTGGGACTTGTACCTGTTATCTACTTTTGTCCAGGCAGCAACACAACCACTAGGGTATTTAATCTATTAAACAAAGAATTGAGAGCCTGGGTATTTGTTCTCATGTTCATCGTATAACTGACGATAATTGTGTCGCTGCTCAAAAAACAGTAGCTGACAGGTTTGAGTCTTGCTGGTTCCTTTTTTTGACGTGTTTGTTAAAAATTATGGATCAGTAATTTGCGATCTTAACGATACAAGTTTCATTATAATCCAGACAGCAGTTTTCAAGTTAAGGCCCAATCTCGCTGGAGGGAACGTCGCTGCAACTCCTGCAAATGCTCAGTCATGGCGACTCAGGAGACAAAAATAATAGCTTGCGCTCTCACCAAAGAGACGTTGCGACATCTCCGAGACCTGCAGGAGACATCTCCCGAGTCACAGAGACTAATGAATTAATTTCTTCACTGATTCATCAAATAATATGATTGAGAAGTCACGGTGACATCAAAACCACATCACAGGGACTTCCCCAAAACTTTGGAGACCAGTTGGCAACTTGAGATAATTAATTTCTTGATTCATCAATTAATTTGTTGATGAAGTCGTGGCAACATCGCTGTGACATCTCCTTGAGACTTGCCAGGTCTCTGGGGAGTCACGGGAAAATCATACATGTTCGATTTTTGTTGGAGGCTTCTTCCAGTCTCCAGCAGGTCTCGGAGACGTCTCTGCGATGTCGCCACAAGCTGCTGGAGACGGGAAATCTCAAGGGAACATCGCCGTAAGGTCGAAGCGATATCACGTCTACGTGTCTGAGACCTACTGTGACTGGAAGATCTCCAACTAACATGGTACGTTTGATTTTCCTGCAACTTTCTGGAGACCTGGCTGGTCTCAAGGAGACGTCATGGAGACTCCAGTCGTCCACTGATCACCAACTAGTCTCCAAGCCAGTGAGATATGGCCTTTATAGCATAAATGAGCTGAAATGAGGTATATACAAGGTCCTGTGACCTATGGACTTTGACCTTTCAACTCCAAACTCTAATCAGTTCTGTGTTGTCTCATAGTACATACTTGACCCAAATTACATTTTTTTTTGGGTATGTCGTTTGATAGAGGACATCTTCAGCAACTTTCCACAGGTATAAAAATTACCTGAAATTGTTTTGAAATATTTATCTGATGAAACTTTTTCCAACACAACAGTCAACTTTTTGGAGGAATGCATTGTAGATCTGCCAAGATGGAATTTCTAATACTCACCTTCTGATTACAAACTGTACACCATTTGTATAAATACTCGCAACTTGATCACTTCGGGGACCGAAGTACAGTAATGCAGTGCATGAAAGTTCGTGAAAAAAGAAGCAAAGAAACAAACGGAAAAGATTTTAAGCAAAGTGTGTGATTTTGTGATTCATGCAATAAGCAGTGCCTATACACATTTTACTCAAGTAGCTCAGAGCTACACTTTGAAGTTAATAAGTGCATCAGTGTTAGATTTTTTTAGCTGAAATCTTAATGGTAAAGCAATATTTTATTTCTTTAAAAAAAAATAATTTCAAGAAGTAAGAAAAATGGCCAATTTAAACAGGCACTTCAAGAGAGATCATTAAAATGGTATTGCAGTTAATTTTAAATTTGATAGAAACATGGATCCCTGCACACAAAATATTTGGGCATTTGCTATTTTCATTTTCCAAATACACATGTAGCTAACTTCAAGTGTAATACTTGTAATAGGCAATTCATGGCATGAATAAATTACTTTCTTGTGCTACAAATTGTGCAAACAATTTTATAAATTGGCTCATTTACTGCCTTATATTAACATTGAATATAGTTGTGTCAAAAGATTTGTCGGTGGTGGTCTTTGCGGGATAAAATAAACAAAATACGACAACAAGTTAAACAACTTTGTTAGTAATATCAAAGATATCCACTTGACAAGTTTTCTTGAAAATATTCATGAAAAAATGTCTTTGGTGATCACAAAGCAACAAACAGAACTCAAGGGGTTAATGAAAAAATTATGGTTAGAAACTACCAATTAATGTAACAGGAAATTGTTAATCCAAAAGGTGAAACAAACGAGTGCCAATGGATCATTAGTCATCCCCAATGCAAACCATGGTTTATACTCCAAAGCACTTGGGCATTAAAATGACTGTTGAGGGGGAGGAGAGGGAGAAGGGGGGAGGGGGCAGACTCCCATTGGGAGACCTGCTAATGCTCACAATCACAGGCATGTGTACTTTTCACTATAAAAAACTATTCACAAGCTACGGTTCTTTAACCAGATGATGAAGCACATACCCATTCTCAATGATAGTTTTTCGGCTAATAGGATTTTCAATCATTGTCACTTCTTAGAATTAAACTTCTAGAAATGCACCGTGACTATAGGACACAGAAACCACTGCTTAATGCAATCAGTAAGCATTTCTTATTAAGTTATCGTGCAGAAACCAATTTGTATTTATAATGACCTAAGACTTTGGACTTTGACCTGCAGACTCCAAATTCGAACTTGAGCTGTATCTATGTACACACCAAAAAAATGTTAAAACATCTAATGCTCCTTAAATTATTGCGCAGAAACCAACTTGGGACAGACAAGGGGCAATGTTATGCACATTTTGCCCATGGGGGCATAAAAATAGGATGATTTAGTTAGTCTCAAAGACCCCCTTTTACAAAATATGATCAGTCCTGAAGACTTGATTTTCCCATTGTTGGTCAGTTGAAAATCCCCCAAGGCCCATTGCTCAAGAAGGGCTCATCAATTCTTAAGACCCTCAGTCCACCTAGTGATTCAGCCCATAAGCCCCATGTTTCCTATACATATATTTTATTTGGAGGTATTGTGGTGCAGCAGTAGAAACGCTCATCTTCCAATCTAAGGGTAGTGGGTTAAGTCCAGCTACTGCCGACACGTTTGCCCTTCAGACAAGGAATTTTTTATCCACACCGCTGGTCTCTACCCAGGTGTTGATTAGCATGTGTGAACCTGTAAAATGGCAACTGGCTGGAATGCTCCCCATGGAGTGGAGAGTGAGCACTATAAGTGCTAAAATGAATTGTATCCAGTGACCGGGGTCCTAATAATAAGTAAGCATTATGATACTGTGGTGAATAGCGCATTATAAGAACCCATTACTATTATTGTATCAATCTTCACCAGTAAATTATCCCTAAAGAACCTTAATTTTTATTCCAAGAATTTATCAAACCTAAAAGTAATTTTTTAATTGTTTTTAATTACACTTTCCAAAATTGAATTCACTGTCATTTAAAACAACATATAGAAAAGTAGGCAAATTTGTGTTAATAAGAGTTTTTTTATTTCCAAAAAAATGTTGCAGAGGGTCAACAATTCTCATTTTTCAATGTGATATTTAAGTAAAAAAATATGGATCTCAAAAAGGGCTCCTACACACATTAGTTAAGCCTGGTTGTAACATTAAAGGTTAGTGACATGATTGGGAACACTTGAAAATGCCTCAAGAACCAAATCAGTTGAAATATATACCAACTGTACACTAGCTGGAATGGATCTCCCAGTTGGAAGGATTTGCCTCTAATTTGTTTACTTACGGAGAATCAAACATAAACATAAAGGTAATAAGCCCCATAGAGAACCACACAGCAGGTTTCCGTGCTACGAGTGATATTGACATTGTTTATTTTAGAATGAGTCAACGTTTGACTACAAGATTTTAACAGGAGAATCCTTGCATAGTTTACTTGATTCTAGAGTAGTTTCAGCCCAAGTTGAGGACTACCCCCAATCATGTCATTTACCTTTAATTTGCTGCTATGATAACCCTTGTCTAGTTGTGGTACACATGGACTACAAAAAATTACTGCATCATTAATTATTAGCAATGAACACAACAAATCAAATCAAGTCAAAATGAGTTAAAATGAATACAACAAATTATGCACTGTCATGAACAGGATCAGAATGTATATTCTTCTCCTGCACAACAAAAATGATGAAGAACAGATGGTCAAAATACCAAAAGGTACCCCACCTCATGCAACTACACATAGTCATCAGTGTCCACTAGTGCAGAATACTGGTAAGGTAAAAATGCATACATTTGAGATTAAAATGATACAATCAAGTTGAATGGTTTGGTTAGTGTGATAAATGAGAACAGTTTTGGGACCATTGTTTAATGTTTCTTTTTTCTCAATTTTAGTCTTGACGGGGCTACGACTTAACCCGTTGGAGACTAAGTACAAGTTAACTTGTGTTGGGGTCTATGGAAAATGCGTGTTATAGTGAAATCAAATCGTCTCCAACAGGTTAAAGCTACACACATAACACCTTTGTTGAAATGTGAGTTCTTGGGTCTTCAGATCATGTGCAGTAAACTACCCCTTGGACATTCAGCCATTCCTGTACCCCAATAACCACCACCCAGACAATTATCATCACTGTTGTACAGCTCAGGACAATTACCCCAAAATACAATAGCTCCCCCACCCCCAACCTCCTTAGCAATTACTACCTTAAAGGGCAGCGATATGATTAGAAGATAATAAAATGCCCCTGAACCAAACTGGTTGAAAGATATACCACTGGAGACACCAGCTGGAATGTATGGCTGGAAGGATTTATCTTGAATTTGTTTACTTAAGCCTAATCAAGCATGAACATACTAGCATTTTGTTTTTCTTGAGCCCCGATATAAAAAGAACCCATGGAGGGGTACACAACAGATCTGTCTGTCACAAGACATGCTGATTGAAGTTTTTTTAGAATGAGTCAAATTTGGACTAAAGAATCTTCACAGTAGAATCCATGCACAGTTCACTTGATTCTAGAATAGTTTCACCCCAAGTTGAGGACTTCCCCAATCATGCCATTTACCTTTAATAACCACCTTTTGGTGGGAGTGGGGTAAGTGAATGGGAGGTACCCCAGTTGTGATGTTCCTGGACGTAATTTTCCTGGGTGGGGGAACCGTGGAGGGGGTGGGGTAATTGTCCTGGGGACAGTTGTCCACATGGTAGTTATCAGGAGGGGGAAATTATCCAGAGATAATATTCCGGGGGCGAGGGGGGGGGGGGGCTTGTGCTAGAACCCTTGGTACTTCTGGTATGAATGTTATCATAGTGGTTTGATAGGTCTTTGGTCAGAAATACACAGATGAATTAAGTGGAACATGAAAAACAATTTGGATTTCAATCAAGAGATTAGGTCAATTTCCTGGTGAAGATTAGATCTGGTGATTTTAGTTTTATATTGATTAATATTTATGTGTCACACATGAAAACTTATTTATCTGAGTGTTGTTTTTAATCAACAATACAGATATACAAACATGTATTACCCTATTTTGTAAATTTCAGAAAACAGTTTATCATACGTAGATGGATTGACAATAATGAACGTATGTAACTACATGTAGTTAGAACTAATAGGATAAGATGAATAGAAAAACAGAAATAGAAACAGAAAGACGAACAGATGGATGAATAGATAAAGAGAAAAATAGGTTGATAGAAGATAGATGGATAGATAGATAGATAGATAGATAGATGGATAGATAGATAGATAGATAGATAGGTAGATAGATAGATAGATAGATATATAGATAGATAGATAGATGGATGGATAGATAGATAGATAGATAGATAGATGTTGATAGATAGATAGATAGATAGATAGATAGATAGATAGATAGGTAGATAGATAGATAGGTAGAAGATAGATAGATAATAGATAGATAGATAGATAGATAGATAGATAGATAGATAGATAGATAGATAAATAGACAATGTACCTGTTCATATTCAACTATGCCAAATCCATATCTGTCAAAATACAACTGTTCTTGCAAATGAAATAATTAAAATCTGTTCCATACAGTTTGAATTTGATATATAAGCAGTAATATTCTTGTAAATAGTTTGAACTGCATTGGCAAAACACATGCAGGCCACATGTAAAAATACATGACACATGCTCAAAATGAAAGTCTTTTAATTTTCAGTTTGTGTATACTTTCATTCAATGAGTATTCTATAGCTTCTAATTAATATGCAAATTTGGGCAGTTCCCCCAAAAGGTTCTACTCTAAATTTTGGAAGCAAAACATGAATATACAGCAGATGGATGCTTAATTGCATTTATCTCAAGCTTTCCATTGTCCAATTGCAAAAGCAGGCTTATTTTGGTGGAAAAAGATAAATATCCTTGTTGCTATATCCCACACTTTCAAATATCACTGCTAGAGGGCGCCGCAGCCGGAAAGAGAAGCAGAGGCAGACTGAGAACAACCTGGATAGAATACAGAAATCATGGGATGCCATTAACATAAGACAAATACTAAAATGCACAAGATTTGACTATTCTACAAAAACAGCTACAAAAAAATAAAAGAGGTAACACCTCATAGGATGGACAAAAATGTTGTCAATTAATCACTATTTAAAGAAAACATGGTGGGAAAAATACCCCCAAAAGGCAAAATATTTGATGACACAGAACACTGACAGGTTACTTCACCAGCGACTAAAATTCTCTCTGATCCAAATCATTATGTTCCACTTAAATCCACTGTCTGCATTTCAAACCACTCTATACTCTAACAAGATATGCATGGTAATGTGGGACAGATCTGAAAGCTTGTGTACAACTAATTTACGTGCAACTACCAACAGCATCCATGATAGTTTAGGACTTTTTAATGAAATAGACAATTTATCATGTCAATCATTTCATCACTGACAATAAGGTCTTTGGTCAGTTCCTGATCTACTCACTCGTGCAAAACAAGATGACTTCTATTTAGCTTATTCTTGACATGAACATTTTTAGTTTAAAGGGAAATTACAGGCTTTGCGTAGTTGCTTTGACTAGAAGCAGAAAAATGACAGAAACACATCAGTGAATGTTTGAGACATATAGGAGAAATATGAATGAGATTACTAATTTATGAAAATTCTTTGGTCACTATGATTTTGAAACACTGCATTGTTATCTACAAACATCAATCCATTTGTTTTGGATACAAGATGTTACGAAATTTTCATTTTCTCTCAAGAAACAATTTCTTCATCTCTGGACTCCATGTATGTTCAGGGCAATATGTTTTACACGATATCCCATGTTAAGTAAGATGTTGGGCTATAAATACTGAAGAAAATGAAAATTCAATATTCTGCATAAAGAACAAATGGAATGTTGCTATCAGTCAATGTCACAATGTTGTCAATTTTGTAATGATTATGGTATTTTCAAAACTTCATACATTTATCATTATTTGTCTGAATTTTTCTCAAATTTCCATTGCTGTGTTTTCCTTATTTTTCTGCTTGTATTCAAAGCAACTTGCTATCAGCCCAGGGATTCCCCATTAATGTGAAGACAGATCTGTTTGACAAGAATTCTGTCTGTCTGAGCCATTCCCTGCAGTGGCATGCTTCATATTTTCAGTTTAAAGACATCAGGTGTGTCAATACTTCATTGGTTGACTGGCAGAAGGGCCTTAGCATATGTTCCTGACGGAAGGGGCTTAACATAAAATTGTCTCTAACTTGAAAACCATTGGCTTTTTTCACATGAAATCAAAGTAGTATGATATCTTTAGATCTTTCTGCCTGTCCAATCAGTGCAAATGTTTCTCAAATTAGTCAAAATTTACTGTTAAAGCCCTTCTACTGGGAACATATGCTAGGGCCCTTCTGCCAGACAACCAATGAGTTATCCCTTTGTCTCTCATTTAGGCAGAAACATCATCGAGAGTGAAAGGAAACAAAGCATATTCTTGGAACAGTCTTGTGGACTTCTCTTAGGAAGAACACTTCTTACTTTGCAAGTGTGAAGTGTTACATGCACAGTCTCTACATGGCAAACAGTATACAAACTATATGAAACTAACAATGTTAAGCTCTAAGCAGATAATTGTAGTACCAGAGCAGTTTCTGCCTAAAGCATCTTTCTACTTCACTTTTTAAGTGCATGAGCTGATTTTTCTAGCTTGAACTAAGTCTATAATTCTACAGGCAATAAAATATAAGTACTGCCAAATCTACTGGCAAAATTATTTGACTTAAATTCTGATCTTTTGTGACCATTTGTATAATTGTGAACCCATCACCCCCTCAATAATGTTTGAATAATATTCAGAAGAATAAAAATTGTATAAATTTTCTGGAAATTTATGAATATGAATATCTGCATTATGAAATATTTCAGCAATCTACATTTAATTAAATTACATTTCTTGTTTTTTCTTGTTGTTGTTTCTGCAAGGGAGGAGGTTGAAATCCTTTGTGATATTGCGAGTTAACTCTTAACATGCCAAAGTTGCAGATCTGCACCAAATAATACAAGTTCCCCAGATGTTTAAATCACCTGGCATGTTAAGAGTTAATACCAAGCTCTGACACTTCTCAATGAATACGAGCACATATCATGTGATCATGCATGGGTGTGTTCAACTCTATTTTGCCATGCCCCATACTTATAATACATATTTCAGTGTCAAAAGTCACCTCTGGCAGCAGGAGATATTTCTCTCTTGAACGTGGCTCTGCAGAACGTTAATAGGGGTGTGAGGGGCTGCTTTGCGGAGTGTTAATGGGGATGGGGACTGACTCTACATATCACATACTGTAACACCCTTCAAGACCAACATCTTCAAGAGATCATGCATTGTTCTTCCTCCAAGAAAACCTTTTGATGGTGACCTTTGACCCTTGAAATGAGGGATACTTACACTTTGTTCTAGACTCTTCTGTTTTGCCTGGATGGCATTTGAGATTGCTTGGACCCATGATTCCATTTCCTCTGGTGAATAGGCCTTCAAATATGAGAAAAAGAACCAAAGATAAAATCTCCAAGAAAAGTCATGACTGGTCAATAAAAAACAAAGTATGACAATATTGCCACTTGTTCTACATCCATTTGTTTATTAGTCATTTTGTCCAGTGTGTTATGCTGGTAACACCAAATATCAAAAATCTAACCCTAAGGCCAATTCCCAATCTAAAACCTTCACCCTAGTCCCACATCCCTTCTTTAATCTTAATCCCAAATCCTAACCCCAAATCTAAAATCCTATGCTGGTAACACCAAATATCAAAAATCTAACCCTAAGGCCAATTCCCAATCTAAAACCTTCACCCTAGTCCCACATCCCTTCTTTAATCTTAATCCCAAATCCTAACCCCAAATCTAAAATCCTAATCCCTTTAATGCTGGACTACAGTAAGTGGGTAGTATACCAAGTGCTCGCATACCCAGTGGTGAGGTACCAGTCATAACTCATTTAGGCTGGTCTTCAACTAAGGTGAGTAAAGAAAAAAATGATTACATTCCTAGTTTTTCCTTCACTAAAAGGCCCGAACTCAAGAGAGGAGAAGTCACCGACAGATGGAGAGACACCATTCAGATCCTTTCACCTCCAGTGGGTCAGACAATAAAAGGTATCATAATGAAAATTGTAAAATCTGAACATTTCAGTGAAACTGTCCATCCATGATTACCTACTAGAGAAAAATGTTATTTCTGATCTCCATAGCTTTCCACACCCTCTAATTTTGTTATATATCCAAGTATTCAGTATTAACACTTTGCTGGGCTTCAGGCGAGTTTAATAGCCAAAGACTGGATTGTTTTGTATTTATATGCATTCCTTTCCAAGGCAGTGCAATTTTCTCTTAATATTTAAAAGTAACTAGTACAATTTTTTTTATACATATCTAATTAGTTAAAAGTCACTTCAAGAAAAAAATATCATAGTCAATTCGGTGATATTTCAATAAAAAGTATAGCCATTAGCATACCAAGGGGGTGTTTCGGGTGCTAAAATACCAGTCCCCCTTTTTACAGAAAATGTCCCCTTTTTCTGGCCATGGAACCTTTTCCGTCAGTTGTGATCTGGCCACATAACCGGTTTCCGAAAGACCTGAGAAGCTTTTTTCTTTTTTTTACCATGTCGCTTCGCTGTTCCGTCGTGAATAGATATGATTTGCCCATGAAACTGGATTCCAGCAGACCTGAGAACCTTTTTTGTGTGTGTGTCATGTCGCTGATTTGACCACTAGTAACCACCCCCCCCCCCTGAAAAATCATCTATGGGTATAACAATTGTTAAAGTGTTAAAGTTACATACCTGTACATAAAACGTCCTTCCAGCACTTACAATCTCAAATAAGTTATCTCTCTGAATTTGTGGTCTGTGAAGAAAAATGAAAGAACAATTTACAATGTGAGGAACAAATTGTACTGTCTTATTCTGGTATTATCACCATGGACTAGCAAGTAAAGGGAAATTCCATAAATGTGAGTGTCTTATTGCAACCTTATATTCATTGGAGTATTCTAGATTTTCTGGTTCGGGGGGGGGGGGAGGTTTGGGGGAGGGGTTAAATTTAGTTAAAGGGGAATTCCCTGGTTCATAGTTAGTTGCTTTGAATAGAAACAGAATAATCAGGGAATAGAAACATCAGAGAAAGTTTGAGAACAATCAGGCAAATACTAAAAAAATTATTAATTTCTAGAGATGTTCATAATTATTACAAATTGACAACACTGTATTTTTCTTTACGAGCAGCCTTCCACCTGTGTTGTATACAAAATGTCACTAAATTTCTAATCTCTGTAAAAAAAAATAATGTCTTTATCTCTCTCTGTACTCCATGTATTTTCAGACTATAAAACACATTTTTACAGGATTTCTTAAATAGGTGAAGTGTATCCAGGCATAAACCTTCAAGAACATGAAACTTTGGTGATATTTTGTGAACAAAACAACAGAAAGGTTACTTACAGTGCATGTCACAGAGTTGCCAATTTTGTAATAATCTATGGTCTTATTATTCAGAGAGGTGAAAATGCGATGTAATCAATTTTTTATTTGTCTCTCTCTGTATTTTAAATCACAACTGCTAATCTATAATTTTGTTAACAAACCTGTCAGAAAAAATAAACCAGAATTCGAACCCATCATCTACAGATATCCGGGCTGCGATAATACCACCAGGCTATCAATGGTTACCGGCATTGACACGATAAACACAGGAACAAATACCAAGGCTCACAATTCTGACATTGTTATATTAACCCTTTAGCCACTGAAGACTCTGTAGATAATGGCTTATGGTTCCCTGGAAGGTACAGCAATATTGCCCTCAATGGTGCACAAAAGACGAGCGTACAATGTATACTAGAGCGCAATTTACGTATGGGCGGTTTCGGGCGGTTTAGGGAGTAATAAGACGGGCGGTTTTGGGCGTTTCAGTGAACTACGGGTGTACAATCGATACTAAAGCACATTTTATGGAAGGGCGATTTCGGGCGGTCTAGGAAGTAATAAGAGGGGCGGTTTCGGGCGGTTGAGGTGCTAAAGGGTTAAATAGTCCGAGGTGGATATTTTTATTATTAAGTGAATGAGAGAGACAAATGAAAAATCTATGATTTGTTTAAAAAGTCATATTTTTCTTCATATTTGTCTCATTATTTTCAAACTTTCACTGATGTGTTTCATTGATTTTTTTTTTTTTTTTGCTTGTATTTAAAGCATTTTGCTTTGAGCCTGGGATTCCCCTTTAACCCGTTGGCTATTAGAACAAGATGTGCCATGTATTAACTCTATGGGAATTACAGGAACTGGGAGGCAATGAGATAGAAACTCCTAAAACTTAGCTTCAGTAATGACAATACTAATATTGGAAAGGAGTATAGGTTTTGTAGTGATAAATCACATACCAAATTCTCATATCTACTCAACCCCTCCAAATGATTTGTTTTGCTTTTTAACTGGGTCAAACATGTGCAGGAATGCCAGTAATAATTCATGAGAGGGCCAGAAATTTGCGTACAGTGAGCTACATGTATTTTGTATACAAAACAGCCTGAAAAATGGCCTGAAAATAGCAGAGCCTGAACTCAGGCTTTTGTATGAAAACATGAATCACTGTATGTGTGATTCAAATCAGGTTTTGGAGTTAGGTCACATACATTGTTTAAACATTTCAAATACAGAAAAATAGAGTATTATAAAAACTAATCATTTTAAAGTAAATTTGACATTTG
>JZLH01S0427525.1:33509-46745 GCA_001188425.1 Eucidaris tribuloides
ATGACACTAAAAAGTCTGAAATTGTGTTATGCTTGAGTGAGCACGGCCCACTTTTGTAAAGGACACGAAATTTAGGTTGCGCAGGAATTGGCTATCCATTGTAACAAAAGATATAAGCTCTCTTTGATGTGTGGAGCAAGGTGGGGATTGGGTTACGTAAATTAACGATCTGAGTGACTGAACATGAAAAGACTACCATATTGGGGTGAAGGGGTAGTGGGGTACGGGGTAATGGGTGATGGGACCGGGTGGTGGGATGTGGGGTGTAGGGTGGTGGGATGTGGTGGTGGTGGGGTGTGGGGTAGTAGGGTGTGAGGTCAGGGGTGTTGGTGTGGTGTGGATGTGGGGTGTAGGGGTGGTGGGGGAGGTGGTGGTGTGTTAGAATTACCTACACCCACCACCCCTCCACCCCATACCCACCCCACACCCCACATTCCACATTCCACCACCCCATTATCCCCATCCCCTCTTGCCCACACATAATCAAAGAGAGCTTGTATCTTTTGTTACAATGGATAGCCAATTCCTGCGCAACCTAATTTTCATGTCCTTTACAAAAGTGAGCAGTGCTCACTCAAGCATAACACAATTTCAAACTTTTTAGTGTCATATGAAAGAAGAGACGTTCAGCTTTCCATACATATAACAATTGTCAAAAAATTCGAAATAATATTTTATTTGGGGGCCATTTCAAAAGTGTAAAGTTTTTTTTGAGACACACTGTATATTTATATAATATGAATGTATGTATGTATGCATGTTTGTATGTATAAGTATGTATGTATGTATGTATTTGTGTATTGGGATTGGATTTCTACAAAGACAATATTAATAGAAACTTCTTTATAATCTTTTCCGTTTTATTATTTTTTTTATTTTAGAATTACTACGAAGTCAACAATGGTACGTATTTGCCGCTACCTCCGAGACCAGCAACTTTGATGAACCCCCAGTCGGAAACGCGATCACAACTAAGACTTGGTCATCCAGAGGGAAGGAAAGATAGGGATGCCAACTACACGGACATACCCCCATTTCCCAGTATGTTCGGTCAGGAAAACGGTTGTAATGATGAGGCTGAGTGGCTTGCTACGCCACGTAGACGCCTCTCGCTCCCATACTCCTTCAAAGTTCTTCCTAGCAATGATTCCAGTGATGCAGAAGAGTCTAAAAACGATCTCCACAAAGAGAAACTTTGTCGTTGCCCATCTCTCCCATGTTCGAGAAAATCTCTCGTACTTCTCGTTAAACATGTGGACAGCGACATTGATGAGTCGGGATATCTGGTACCGACCGCGATTCAACATCCATTATTTACATCCCAGATGTCCGATTCGTCACTCACAGACTCAGACGAATCCAGAGAAATCATCTTTGATGAGTTGAATTACGTCATACCGAATTTCTCGTGGAGGCGGCGCCATGACACCCAGCCATCCGATGGTAACCTTGACAATGATAGTGACGCCACCAATGTCAATGATTCTGTCGATCATGAGACAAATGCAGCATCACAAAGAATCGCTGCAAATCCTTCTACCTCCAGTGACGTCACCGGGACTGGTTCTCCACACATTGAACATATTTACTTCGATGGCGAAGACGTGGAAATGAATGAAATGATGACTAGATTGCGCTCTTTACATGAATAACTTTATTGTTGGAATGTGGCAGCTGTATAAATCACTGCAACAATTCTTAAATGTTCATTTAGACTTTAAAGGTCTACTGTTGGGGCAATACGGGCTATAGCGCCCTTATTTGACTCAATGATAAAAAGAGGCATCAATATTCACATAATGCAACGTGAACAGCCTTTGGAGCGTAGTAACATGACGCATTCGTGTTTCTCTACCAGCCTGTACTGTATACTACGGCACTGCAATTTACAATATGCCTTTATTTAAGACTGCTTAGTTTCCTTTCTGACAGGGGAAATTCAAGAGACATACAATGTGTTATTACTTAAACTCATTATTTTCAAGTCGCGTATAGATACACTCTATTTCACGTCTTCAATTGAATTGATATCTACAGGGTTGTCTTTTTTTCAGATAGTGTATACACTGTATTAATACATTCTCGTGAAATGTTTATTGTTATGATTTATGCTTACAAAACTCATGTTTTAATCTAGTACATAACTATATATTGTTTTTATCATGCAAAATGAAATGAAATAAAATCAATCAATCAATCAATCATTATTTTGGTGCATTTCAGTATAGTTCTGGCATTGAATGGATGCATGGATGCATATGATATGTATGAAGGTGTGTGCATTTATATGCTTTTACTGACGAATGTGTGGATTAAGTATATGTGATGATAATAATATATAATAATAATCAGACATACATTCATATTGCGCAAATTCAATATAAATATATATAAATGCGCATTACAATTAAAATCAAATGACTTCAAATACAATATAGGAAATCAGCGCGAGTCAAACAAAACAAAAATTTCACAGAATAATCAGAAATCCTAGGACCACCCATCACCACTCCCATCTCCACCTGGTGAGGCCTGGTAGCCTCTTGCCGCTCCCTTTACCCATAATCTATGGGACACGTCCAGTCGACAAAACTCACGGGAACTTTGGACTTGAGGCTACCAGGCCCCACACAGGTAGCCGATGAAAGTAATAGGTGGTTACAGAATAATTTGACATTACTTTATATTACATCAAATTTAAGATTAGCATAATGTTTCAGGCCTCTCCCCTTGTTATTTTATAGGTATGTTTAAATTTGCCGATTATTAATCGCAATGTGACCTGAATATTGCATGAAAAACTACAAAAAATATTTCGATAGTTAGCACTTAATATTTTGCAGTTTGTCAAGGACAGCCTAATAGTAACTTATTGACTGTATTTATTAACATTTATAGTCTTATATATTGATATTAATATATATTATCAATATTCGTAAATTATTATATATGTACATATTATGATATATTGATATCAATTCATAATCATTATCATCATCTATATTACATTCACTGGTAGTAGTAGTAGTAGTAGTAGTAGTAGTAGTAATAGTAGTAGTAGTAGTAGTAGTAGTAGTAGTAGTAGTAGTAGTAGTAGTAGTAGTAGTAGTCGTAGTCGTAGTCGTAGTAGTAGTAGTAGTAGTCGTAGTAGTAGTAGTCGTAGTAGTAGTCGTAGTAGTAGTAGTAGTAGTAGTAGTAGTAGTATAGTAGTAGTAGTAGTAGTAGTAGTCGTAGTAGTAGTAGTAGTAGTTGTAGTAGTAGTCGTAGTAGTGTCGTAGTAGTAGTAGTAGTAGTAGTAGTAGTAGTAGTAGTAGTAGTCGTAGTAGTAGTAGTAGTAGTAGTAGTAGTAGTAGTAGTAGTAGTAGTAGTAGTTGTAGTAGTAGTACGTAGTAGTAGTAGTAGTAGTAGTAGTAGTAGTAGTAGTAGTAGTAGTAGTAGTAGTCGTAGTAGTAGTAGTAGTAGTAGTAGTAGTAGTAGTAGTAGTAGTAGTAGTAGTAGTAGTAGTAGTCGTAGTAGTAGTAGTAGTAGTAGTAGTAGTGCATTCATTAGAAGAAATAAGAGTAAGATTATAATGTTACAGAGAATACCGCCACCGGGATGCCAACGACAGAAAAGGTTACAGAATAAATAACTAGCAAATGTCTTCATGTCCAGTTCTAGTGGTTGGAAAACAATAATACAAATAGCAATAACACCAATACAAAACGGCGAGAAATTAGCATAATATGGTTCAAAAGCGTCAAACAGTTATGGAGCAACATCTGAATCATTATACCACTGTACAACACTGTCACGCACCTCTAGTGAATTTACCGTATATGTGTACTTGGCACTCGGTGAATAATCGCTGGAAATATTTCCACTTTACATGTTCCTAGTTTCGATTTGGTATAATTATTGCTCGGTAATTAGCCGTTTCTGTTCGTGTTGAAGATGTACTCTCACTTAGTCTAAAATAAATAAACAAAACAATTTTGTAAGTGGACACTGAACTTGGGCAATCATCTCAATCTGAGTGTTTACTTTTCATCTTCATTGCGTGTTCTTCCCTGTCTTTTACCGTAAAAGTAATGCGAAACTAACATATCGACGAGAGATGGCGGTGTTTTTTTTATTCGCTTCTTTCATATTTTGATACAGTCGCATGTCATTCATCCTTCAATATTTTATAATACAACTTGATGTTAAGAACAACTGCACTTTTCAGTGGTCCGTGGCACATGCTGTATAATAGTATGAATTCCAGACTCCGCCTCTGCGAACGACCGCAAACGGAGAGGGAAATTTATTTCACTGGCGGGTTCAGAACGTCTGGCAGCCACACTATGGAGGAGCTAATAGTCCCAACGTACGATGTTTCCCGCATTCGTTATTTTAAAGAACATGAGAGTTCAAAGAAAAGTTTGATCTCAAATCGTTTACTAATTTATTCAAGTTTGTTTTTAATAAGTATTACACTAGGTTTTGCTCTAAATAAATCTTACCATTACCTCATAACCCTATAACTATAGATTTCTTTAGAGTTTTAAGCGGAAAAGAGCAAACATTTTTCTCACTGTCTTTAGCTGTTATATAGCCTCGAGCTGAGACTAGCATATTTTCCCATCAAAATCTTTTCAAGTAAAACTTGGAAATCGCATCTTGCGTATCTTATCTCGCTGTTGTATCAATGTATGCCGTACCCTAACCCTCCCAGTAACAATCCCATCCCCTCCCCCCCCCCCAAAAAAAAAAATGGAAAAGGAGAAATATAAATGAATAATTTTCCATGTCAAAAACTATTTGTCAAACAGTTGGAAGTAAACAAATTCCCCAGGTTCCACCGCACATCTGTATCTCAAAACTGAGGAACAACAGAAAATAGACAAATGTAAACTACTTATCATAACCTCAGTATCGAGTACTTATATTGAATCAAAATCAACCATGAGTTTAGTGTATATTTATTTATTTTTTTTTTCATTTCTGTTTATATTTTTAGTTTGTTTCACTTTTTACCACGATGGCCCTTGAAAGATTTTTTTTATTCAAAATCAATACTTTCTATTTAATGTTTTTTGTTGTTTCTGCTCGGCTGACCTAGTCATTGATGACCCAATAGCTGCTAACACGCAAAGTCCAGCCCCTCAATTTATACATCCCAGGCATTGTAACTGTCCAAGAAGATATAAACGGGAGCTATAAACAAAATTTAAAACATGATAATATATAATTTATATAATTTAAGTCGCAAAATAATGGTAACATTACGAAATAGTGCAAAAGTTTCACTTAATATACATTTTATCCTGACAACAATATAGTTTATAACATTTCGTAGAAGATCGGATGGTACACCTTGACAAAAGAACACACGTACTCACTAGCATACTGTACACACATACACACGAACGCACACACACACACACTCACACTCACACGCACACACACACACACACACACACACACACACACACACACACACACACACACACACAACACACTCACACACACACACACACACACACACACACACACACACACACACACACACACACACACACACACACACACACACACACACACACACACACACACACACACACACACACACACAAACACACACTATTCACCACCACCGTCACCCCATTACCACCCCACTGCCACCATCGCCACAATCACCACCAACCCCAATCTCAACCACCACCACGTTTCATGAAAAGAACGTGTGGGGAGAAAACCAGAAACGGGAATGATGGAAACATATTTATCGAATATATTGTAGCTCACGAAAGGAGCATACTTAGGAAATTTACACTTGTTAAACACTATACGCAATGCTACTTAAGAGGGCGCAATTCCAGTTGATACTCATACCTTGCTTGGCTCAAAGATTACCTTTCTTGCGTGTAGGCCTATCCGTTTGCTATCTATGTGGCAACTCCACAACATTCTCATGTTATGAAAAATTCTAAATTTTATCAAATTGAATGAAAAATCACAACTTACCCCCAATAAATCAAAACACAAAATTCAAGAATTTAGAACTAGATTAAAATTTATATCCTTTTCTGACAAGGACATTTGTTACATGTTTAAAAGATTGAACATGAAAAAAAAAGAATCCTTGAACGATAATGACGGTTTTATCAATCAGATTATAATAACTGGATCAACACTCTATTTAGGTGTTTTGTTTTCTTGTTGCACCAGGGAGATGGGACTCAGAAGTATACTCCGAACTCCAATCTCCCTGGTTGCAGCAAGGCTGAAAGTTTCTCAATGAACAACACCCCCCCCCCCCCGCCTTCAAATAATAGTAATGATTATTTTTAATGGATCAGGTTCATTGCGTTCTTTCCATGATGGAAGTGATGATGCAGGTATGCACCTTCGTGAACTTAACCCGTTGCTGCGTCTGTTGCCTTTGTAATTCACATAGAGTAAATGCGGTTCACATTCTCTAATAAACAAAAGTCACGAAATAAAATTATCATTAAAGTGAGATAGTAATGTCAAATTAAAGCCATATCATAAATAAACGAGACACTGAACAAAATAAACAAGACTACAAATACGTAACAAGCAAGGAAGTGGAAAGAAATGGTATTAAACGCAACGTAATACCATGTGATGTAGAGAACGGGATTTTCTTTGCTCGAGATGAAGGATAGGAGCAATGTGCCTGTCCACTCCGGATTTCTTTGCAACAGTGTGTGTGTGGGGGGGGGGAGGGGAATCTCAATCCAGAATTTACAAATACGGAACGGCTTTGGGCTTTTGATTGCTACGTTGGTCATTTTCGTCATATAAAATTTAAAGAGGTTAAAGCATGTACATGGCAATTTTTTCGATGATTTCAGATCAGTTTATGTGAGTTCCATTTGTGTAAATCATGCTATAAATGAAAAAAAAGTTAATCACCACGCGCATCTACAGAAATAAAATATGTGGTAAACCTCCATCATTTAAAGGAAAATGTAGCCGTCAAATAACAGGAATAAGTTTAGAAAAAATGACATTGTGAGTATTGTGATAATTATGGTACATGGTGATAAAGACAGCCTAAATAAGGGATACACTGTGTGATACTCACCCTCGGCAAGGTACTATAAATTAGTTAATTTGTGTTAATTTTACGTCTTTGCACGTTTCTTTCCTGGAAAAAAATTGCCGAAATATGGGGGGGGGGGAGCTTATCGATTCAAACAGTGCATCGGCTCCATGAGCTCCACACCAATTCACGTGCGATTTGATTGGTTGGCAAGAACTTAAGTTGGTAACTTATGCCTGTTAGTTGCTGGCTACATCTTCCTTAAACATGCATGCGTAGTTTGATTCAAAAGCAAGTACATCGCAACACACAATCGGTATGGAACGGACGAAGTTTATTGTAAAATTGTGGCAAGAATATTCCGTACAAGCAAAAAGTACTTCACAAATTGTTACATTTACAGCATTATGGTTTCACTATACAAGGCAGCAGCAGATATATGAAGGAAAAGGCAAGTGTGAGGAGGGGGAAGAGAAGGGGTGAAAACGAGGGCTGGGGAGGGGGGAGAGAAGGGGTGATAACGAGGGCTGGGGAGGGGGAGGAAGAGAAGGGGTGAAAACGAGGGCTGGGGAGGGGGAGGAAGAGAAGGGGTGAAAACGAGGGCTAGGGGAGGGGAGGAAGAGAAGGGGTGAAAACGAGGGCTGGGAGGGGAGGAGGAGAAGGGGTGAAAAAGAGGACTGGGGAGGGGTGAGTCTGACGGAGGGGATGGCAAAATGCAAAGACTTCCTTTGAATCATTTCCGGTTGTTACACATGGACTGTTGTATGATATTGGAGGACCAGAAAATGAAAGAAGTTCCACTCCAGCCTTAGCCTAAAACTCACTGATCATTCAAATATTGAGTATCCATGGAAACTAATCATACTAAATTTTACCATTGAGAAGGTCATGTGATGGGCGCCTTTAGCGTGAAGACGCATTTACTGCACGCCTCTAAAATCTTGGAAATTTATCGGAGTTAATAACAGGACATTCAGTGAATGCATCGGATCCTGCAAAACACATAGTTGAAGACAGTATCATATCTGCGGAAAAAAACTTCGCCCGGGGCAAGCGCCGAAATCGCCCCCCCCCCCCGCCCTTCCCCTTTCCAATATCTGACGACGGGCTATAAGCGCTGAAAGCGCGCCCCTTCCAACTTCCGACACCCGTGACTTTTTAAGTTGCATGTTCATCAGGTGTAACTTTCATTGTTTTTTGCGTCGTTTTGTGCCCCCTGAAAGTTACGCCCGGGGTGTCTGCCCCATTGCCCCCCCCCTCCCCCGATAAGCCACTGGTTGAAGATAGATACTTACGTAGAGTTGTGCATTAATTGAATAAACAGGTCATATTGAGTACTAGGTGAAGTCACCCGAATTTCAGGAAAGTCCATGGAGAGATTTCTATCAATGACTTTAACGGGGAAAGCTCTCCTGGATCCATTAACTTTAGTATTAATAGTTCTTACATAAAATTAATGTTCAACGTTTGTTATACATTTAATTATTTCTATCAGACGGTAAGTTATCATTTGGCCAGTACAGTATCGGCACCCCTTACCAACCACAATTATCATCTTGGAATGCATCTTCAGTTTTACTTAATATTGCAGTATTTATTTTTTCCAATTCATTTTGTTTTAATAGCGTCACTTTTAGATTATAAATACAATGAGTTTGAATCTTGGATTTCTTTATCAAACTTGGTCATATTTGAACATTTTGATATATGACACGTACAATTAGAAATATATCTATTGAGGCACTTCAGTGTTTCAAAAATCAATTACGCATGCCCCATGATATATTATAAGTGAAATTTATAGCTGACGTAGAGATTATGAGGGCAATATTACATCACATTAACAGTACACGAAGGAAAAATTTGAAATCGTTTACATAACACCTCTAGTAAAAACTAGACATTGAATAAAAAGTGAAAAGGATGCCTTTAAAAAGAGTATTTAACATTACGTCGGAAGAAAAATGTTTGATGGTGTTTTTTAATGTGTCTGCTCTTAGTGTTTTATTTCTGTTTTATTTTCCCTAAAACGAGGGCTGGTTGCAGTAACAATCTTCAGGACACTCCAGCCAGTCATGTTCGGCGCACAGCCTACAGTATTCGGTACAGTAGAATTCCAGGGCTGCAAACAAAGAATGAAAGTAAAATCAAATATAAATTCACAATGTTACATGTTGATTGCTTATCTCAAACAGGTGGAATAAGATTTATCATGGAATCAAAACTACCTTCATCATCATTCCAGGAGCAACTATAATGACTAAAAATATAACCGCCAACATTATTTTTATCTATCATCATCATCATCATCATCATCATCATCATCATCATCATCATCATCATCATCATCATCATCTTCAAAATCCTCCTCTTCCTCCTCATCATTGCCAACACCATCATCACCACCACCACCACTACCACCACATACCATCATCATCACCATCACCACCACCACCACCATCATCATCACCATGGTCATCTTTATCGTGACCAGCATCAATACCTCCACCACCATCATCATTGCATTAAACCAACATATATCCTTACGTCCTTCAATAGTAACAACCAGCAATCAATACGATATATATCAGTGTCTTTTTGTGATTCTTCGTTTGTAAAGATATGTTTCGCACTACTTTCTAATCTTAATTTTTGTACTGCAATTTCTGTAGAATCAGAACACGTTTCTATAAAATTTTGTGACTTCGTGATTTATCTTTTCCCCCAAAACATGGCCAGTATCAGTTAAATTATTTCAATGTCACCGGTAAAATACTGGACATTGTGTTAGCAGTGTTTGAGAATCTTGGGTTCCAGAGACCTAAGATTACATCAGAGGCGAATCCCAAAACAAAAATCAAGGTTAGTTGGATAGTTGGTGGGTAAAACTTTGTTTACCAAACATTAGTGTTAATTTTCATGTGTTCATGCAAAGCTATGTTGCAGAATTCATCCTTTTGAATGTTATTTGTATGAACCCTCTCTGCTTATTGACTCAATATTTTAGGCCTCAGCGGATATCTATAGGTGAGACAAAAATTGCTAGTCATAGCCCCCCCCTCAACACACACACACCCAATACCACCACCACCACCACCACCACCACCACCACCGCCGCCGCCGCCGCCGCCGCCAACACCACCACCACCGCCAACACTACCACCACCACCACCACCACCACCACCACCACCGCCACCACCACTACCACCATCACCACCTCTCCCTCCCACCGTGACCTGTTTGAGAGCAAAATTCATAAATGGACGTTTACCTGGTTTCCGCTTGCATTGACACGTGGCGCAACCACGCTCGTCGGCCTTGTAACCATGGGGACAGTCATTAATGCAACGGATGCTGGGACACTCCAAGACATTTCGGTCTGGATAATTCAAAGATAAAGTTCAAAATGGTTTGCGCAATAATATAGATTAATCAACCAATACATCAACCAATCCATCAATCAACCCATCAACCAACCCACCAACCCATGAACCATCCCACCAACCAATCAAGCGATCAATCAATCAACCAACTAACCAACCAGTCAACCAAGCAAATAACCATTATTATTCAATCAACGAAACAACCAAATAACCAACTAGCCAATCAACCACACAACCAACCAATCAACCAATCAACCAACCAACCAACCAACCAACTACCCAACTAATTAGTCACCGAATTAATCAATCAATCAACAACCAACCAACCAATCCACCAATCAAACAATCAACCAACAAATCAACGAACCAATCCAAGATTCAACCAACCAACCAACCAATTAATTAACCAATCAATCAACCAATCGATCAATCACTTGATCAACTCAACAAATTAATCAATCGGAAATTACAACAGCAAAAGCCAGGTTTCAAACAAGAATTTAGGATTAGATGTAAGATAAGAGATTCAATTTATGCGTTATGTAATTGAATGAACAATAAAACACTTACAGAATAAGTTTGTTTTAGTACTGTAAAGCAACAAGGGAATGCACTCTACAGTAACACCTTGATCTTCTGCGTTTGTTTTAATTTAATTGTGCTTTTGCTTAGTTTTTGTTTCTCTTTTTTTATTAGCCGTCCACCCACTGTTGTAAAATCAAGTAAGATATGTGTTATACTTACCACAGCTTGAGCAGGCCCATAACCCCTTAACACAGGCACTGTTGTGTGGAAGGGGAGGGAAACAAGGAAAAGGAATGAAAACAGGTTAAATACAAAACATGTATCCCACTTCGTATACGGAAAAAAGGTGAATATCAGAAAATGTTATTTGTACATTATAAACTATTTCTGGTTAAGTATGAAGTTTAATTCCTATCGGGGTATCAATATGACGATAAAACATTCTCAACTGAAGTCGAGATTAGCACACAAGCAACACGATAGAGTCAAGTGATGATTGACGAAAGTGTTAAGTCATCAAGTGCTATGATTATGACATTTTAAACCAATCATTAAAATTGGTCTTGCAATATTAAAGTGTAAGACTGCTAATGTTTCAAGACAATTTTTTGCATTTTTTTTTCAATTAAACCTCGACTTTTTAAAGTATTTTAGATAATACTTTACCACATTGTATATTGGGGCTCTCGTTTTGAAGTGCGGAACCGGAATAAAAATGATTTTTATACTGGCAAGATGCCCATATTTTTTTCTGAGATCATCATTAGAATCAAGCTTTCGCTTAAATACCTAAAAAAATAGCATTGTGTAAATTCACCAGTATTGATTGATAGATTTATTTTTGCATTTCTCAAATAAGCATAACAAAACATGTAAAATACATGGGTACAATTTAAACTTAGTAGATATGTACATCGACAAGACAATATTTCAACAAAATACAACATGCCAATAATTTACAAGATCGAGAAATGCAGAGACCACCATCAGTATAAGAATTGTTGGCAAAGTTGAGGAAATAAAAAAACTTTTTTCTCCCAATAACATCACTTATAATGATGAAATCAATAACGAAATGATTGCAATAAATTATCATTTTAATGTTTGGTTATCCCATGTAGTATTTGCATTAACAATAGCTATTGTACATTAACATCGTATACTTGACAATAGTTTGTTCATTTCACACATAAAAGATTGAATTAAATCATATCAAATCAAACACTATGTTTTCGGACTTCCAACAATAACATTCATATGTCAGTGTGTGTCTCTCCATCCCGATATCTTATTTGTTATTGGGGGTCTTAATTATTATTGATGAAGCGCCATAGGTCTATTTGTTATCCAGAATTTGTACTGCGCCACTATCCAACATGCGAAGCGATCGGAGCGAGCGAAGCGTCGTGGCTTGGGGTCCAGGGGCCCGCTTAAGGGGCCTTGGCGGGGGTCGAGGGGGCATAGCCAACGAAGCTTTTAAATATGAGGCCTTTTACGTGACCCAGAATGGCTCTACTTAATGTAAGCTACATAATTACAAATTAAAACAAACTACACATTCATAATTTATTTCATAGCGGCGTCCTTGTGCCACTTCGCCCCGATGCGCCAAAAGTTGCGCGTGCACCACTAATTGAGAACCCCTGGTCTATACTCGTCTTGACAATTATGTTGTATTTTGTTCAATTTATTTCAAAAGTCAAACTGTCACACATCAACTTACCATCCGCAAGGTATGTCGGTGTGTTTTGATTCCCCATCCCGATACCACCGCCCTTCCGTTGGCTCGAAACATCCTCGATTTGGTTCTGAAGAAGCAAAGAGTAAGAATAATGTTATTTAGCCTGTCGTTGTTTTTTCGCAAACAAAACAATAGATTAAAACATAGTCACAGTACAAAAAATATTATTGTTTACTTTATTTAACAATCACACAAATAAAAGCACATGTCCAACACAATAAAATACAAATAAACTAATACAACAAAATACATATACAAATACTTTTACGATTACATATTTTGAGCACAACATAACACAGACTGACATGAGAGAAGACATAGATATACAAAAACATTATACACAATAATTTACAGATATACAAACACATAAAGAAATTATAACACTATATCAAACGTCTTATTTCGTATGTACACCACGCATTTACATGTATTATAAGTTCTAGTATGGATTTTGAGAAAATTACGTTATTTCATACTATATTTAGTTGTTGTTTTATATTTTGTATACAGACTTTGTCATTTAAATGTTCAGTGTTTTCGAATTTCTAGATTCC
>JZLH01S0427537.1:14350-25530 GCA_001188425.1 Eucidaris tribuloides
ATTAATCCTTCAGCTGGGAGATCCACTCCAGCTGCGTGTCATCATATTTCCATGATCATTTGGTTCTTGAGACATTTTCACCTAAACGTTCCCAATCATAGTCAAGACTACGTTTAATTTTCAAGTGACATCAATATCTGGTATTTCGAAAATATGAAAAATTCCAGGATTTGGGATAGCGAAAAATAAAGCTGCTGTCCTGGCGAGCGTAATGATATTACATTTTATTTCATTGTACAGGGCGATTTTCATTACAGCCTTCGGGCTAATTTTTTTGAATTTTGGATGGCGCTATTTTTTTTACCACTGGGCTACTTTTTGTTGCACATCAGAATTGAAGAATGCAATGACAAGGATTGGCCCATGTTTTAGCTGGCGAGCCTCCATCTGTAAAAGCAACCATTTAATTCATTTTGTTTCAATGCATTAAAAAAAAAGGTAAATATTGATGTGGCCAAACTGAGGGTGATTCTGAAGGAAATGGTCGCCGCAAAGAACTGGGTTTTGGGGATTTTAGGAGGCGATCTGGGCTTTGCCAAGGGCTAAATCGCCCGTCGCCCTGGGTTATTTCCTACGCTGGTCCTGGGTGTCTGTTTGCAACTTCATCATGCAATAATTCCCGGTGCGTAAAACGCTGTTATAATGCAAGGTGTCCAGATTCACAACCTGTTGTGACTCATGTTGGACAGTTGTATTTTATCCATGGGCCTTAATGGTCGTGTCACACATTAGGTCAATCATCTTGGGTTGGTCCAATAATACAAATAAATCTGTGCAGTTTGACATGTTTGATGGTTGGCTTTTAAGTTTCTTTTGTTGTTGTTGACATTTTTGATTAATTACACACAGGAACAGATTCATGCGTAGTGCATGTTCCCCATTGACAATGTGTTTTTTTTATTTTTTCACTTGCAGTTGTGCCTACGTTCATGGCAAAATAGGTCTAACGTTAATCCTGTATGCAGGGAAACCTCGTTATAATGAGGTTGTCGGGACCACCGATTTTACCTCATTATAACCGGTACCTCGTAAATGTACATGTATATAATGTATCACACAAAATATAACATGTACAGTATGGGACTAGGCATTAAACCCGTCTGTGCACTGTTTCTCCCACTTATTCTGCACCAAAACTATGAACAGAAGGCTGATTATTTTTTCATTTGTATACACATCCAAAGAAATAAAGGAAACTAGATCTCAAAATAAAGCAGCAAACTCTATCACTGTTCGTAACTTGAGTTGAGTACTTTGCCGAGCCAGGCATAATTGTGTATGTGACAGGTTTATGTACTGTGCAGTAGTGTGTATATGAGTCGGGGCCTTTGTGCATGGTTGCGTGGCAGGCTGAAGTGTGATGCGCTCTGAAACAATTGAGCCATTTTTGCATTGCCAAAATTTAGAATTTGCTCAGGGCCCAATGCGACTTCCATTTCTTCATTTTAACCGGGTGAATTTCTCATATTTTTCTTTGTTAATGGGTTGAGAAAAATACCTTGTTATAAGTGAAATCTCGCAATAATTGAGCTTGCTATAAATGGCACTTCATTCCATTGAACATAAATGAAAACGGGACCAAGACAATCACCTCATTAAAAGCAATAGGCCTACCTTGCTATATCCGAGCTCGTATTATAACGGGGAACTGTACTATTAATAACCAAAATCTCAAGATTGGCCCTAATCAATTTTAACAATATTTACAAACTTGTAATGCATGATCTTGTATTACTGACCAATATTTGACTAGAAAGGTTGTGAAAGGCTACATTTTTTGTTTTAGCTCTGATACTCACAATTTCTAGTTTAAAGGCAGGGTGTCTCTTTTGCAAGCCTAAAATTCAACATTGTGCAAAAGCACTGCTATATAGAAGAATATCTCAATAAGAACCTTTAGAAAAGTGTAGGAGCTAGAAATGCAGTTTTAGTGGAATTCTACAGTAAATGTTTGACGTGGATTTGTCTTTTGGCATACAATTCCACAAATTTTACAAGTGGTACTAGTCTATTTTTAGACAGTGCATGTAACCTCCATGGTGTAATAGTCCACTTGTAGTGTACATGCAGATGAACCTTGCAATTCCTCACTTCTACTGTGTTGATGGCATTCCCACACGACATCTGGTACATGTATTAACTGGTTACGTATACTTGGGTAATCAGCGTGTATACCATACCCCGGACCTATACTCAGGTCATGAAATAAGAGATTTGGAACATGTGTCGTAGAAATACACTACCAACTATTGGTTTCTTTGTGCATTTTTTTTTTTTAAATCTAGGTGATTTCTGATCTCAGATTTCACAGGCAAGTTCGTTGTTAATATTCCTAAGGGGCATGAATAATGTTTTCCTGTATTGATGGGAGGTTTGCAAAATGAGAATCCCCTATTTAAACAAGGCAGTGCAGTAAAGGCTTTATTTAAACTTGTAAGTTTATTCATGTTACAATTTGTGATTCACCTGCAAATTACAGATCGATGTGTCTTCACATGATCGAAGGGAATATTTTGCCTGCCGGTGATGTCAAGATGAATTGCTGAAGGCCTAATGATACGTGCATGGATACGTTCAAAATGAGGTCGGAGGGTAATGACAAAACTTGGTTCCTTTCAATTTCAAAGACAAGTGAATGATTTGCAAATGACCGTCATAAAAATAAAACCTCTAAAATGCTTATACATCATTTTGCCACACCCATCGATGAAATTATCAGGCCAGAGAATATAAATTTTCTAACTTAAGTCAAAGAGAATTTGGGGCACAGAAGAACGTTAATGTACCACATGTTTCCCATTGAAGTGCGATGGCTCACATGGCAGTGGTATTTCATGCCAAGATACATGCACGAACTGACATGTAATTTAGATCAGCTTTTCAAGCAGAATTTAGTAAAACAAGTCACCGATGTCATGTCGAGTGTGCACCTCATGTTTTGTGGTGCAATCAAATAGTTATGGAGTAAATAATGAGTTCATGTCATATTGCTTCATTCTGTGTAATGAGTGAATATCTTCGCCAGATTACAGTTTTAACCTATTAAGAATAATAAATATAAAACTAGAAACTGTGCGATGCGACTGCACGCAGTCAATGGTATGCCTTTCCGCCTGTGCGCCCACTATGTAGGAGCACAACGCTGAGTATATCAACAGTTAGCAACCCTAAACTGAAAGTATAGGTTTTGAAACACAAATGTTCATTGACCTTTGACGCCTTGACCCTTGAACGTGTGACATCCGTGCGACTCCTACGAAAATATTTGTGCTTTTGGTTTTCAACCTAACCGGCCAAATTACATCAAGTGAGCCACTCCTTTAGCAGAACTTCATAGGCCAAGAAAATGCATTTTGGGAAAAAGTTGTCATTTCGACCTATTGACACTTGACCTGACCTTTGATCCCTGGACTCTACCGGAAAAAGTATTTGTCTTTGGTTTTGAGTCTAACCCACAATTACATCAACAGTGAGCACTCCTAACTGAAAGTTAATAGGCCAAAAACGAGATTTTGGGACAAAGGGTCATTGACCTTGACGCCTTGACCTTGACCTTTTGACCCTGTGACCTCTACTAAAAATATTCTGTCTTTTGGTTTTTGCAAATCTAACCAGCAATTGCATCAACAGTTGAGCACTCCTTATACTGAAGTTATAGGCCGAAATACGAGATTTTGGGAAAAAGATGCATTGACCGTTTGACCGCTTGCACCTTGACCTTTGACCACGGACTCTACCAAAATGATTTTCTTTGTTCTTTTGAAAGCCTATACGCAGCCAATTATATCAAATCATGAGCAATCTCCTTAACTGGAGTTATAGGGCAGAAAATGGCATCTTTAGGACAAGAGTTCATTGGACCTTTGCGCTGTTGACCCTTGACGGATTTGTCCCAAAATCTAATCAATTCATTCTTGCCTAGTGGTCTACCCTTGGTCCAAGTATCATCAAAATCCCTCCAGCGGTACTTCAGTAATCTTGTTCACAAGAAAGTGTGGACGCACGGACGTACGGATGGACAACCCAAAAACATAAAAACAACCAAAATTATGCTAATTAGTGTCTAATCTATGCATTTCAAGTTTCCATTTTGACAATTATACAAAATTTTAAGTAAAGACTGGCTTGTAAACCAGTAGAAGTAAAGTACTGACCATGTAACAATTCTTTGAGAGTTAAAGCAGATCTATGTGTTCACTGTAGAGTAAGTATGTGCCCTCTGGAAAATGTGATATTTGGCACATCACTCTGCCCCCCTCCCCTTTCCTGATGAAATAACAATTAAGTTGTTTAAATTTATTTTTAGCAAATTAGATTTTTGTTTGTCAAAATACTACAACAAGCATTGTAGTTCATGTATTTGTGATACAACTCTTACCTGTTCACGTTATATTGCCTACATGTATTTTATGATTGTATCATCATCAGTAACAATGTCATCATCATAATCGTCATTAACAATGCCATCATCATCATTAACAATATCATCATCATCATCATCATCATCATCATCATCATCATCATCATCATCATCATCATCATCAACATCATCATCATTATCATCATTATCATCATCATCATTACCATCGTCATCATTATCATCATCATTATTATTGTCACTTACATTAAAATACTCAGTCACTTTTGTTTTGACTCTGTCATTGCTATGCCCTCACCCTCCACCCGCCCCCCCCATCACTATTATCATTGTCATGATGATGACCATCAATGTTTGTTTTTCCATCTGTGATGCTTCACAGTTTAGCTCCCGATCGTCCTGGTGATCTGAAAGAATGCTTCAACTACAATCCAAAAGGAGCAATCTTGCAGCCACAGGATACAGTAAGTTGAAATAAAACTGGTTTATAAATCTAAATTACAGATTTGTGTCCCTTGGCTGCCTTGTAACAAGCTTTTCCATGTGAGTCCCTTAATAATATATTAGGGAGCTTTCGTTTTGACAACGGACGGATTCAAGAACGGTAATCCGATACCAAGATCGATCTGCGCATGCGCCACCCCCGCATCGCACTCTCCGTCCTAGAATCAAGAACGGGTTTTAGCGGATTTTAACGTTCTCAACGGATGGAGGACAGCAGCCAATCAGCGCCCGTACAGATGATGTCAAGCAAATGGCAACGTGTTAAGGCTGATGACATCACGCACCGTCGCTCGTTCTACGTTTTGCATTTACAAAACTGCCTTGTGAAGGACCACGGACGAACGGCTAGCTTGATTGCTCACTGTCCTCGTTTTCGTCTGCGGTGGCAAAACGAAAGCTCCCTTATCTTGTTACTTGGAACCCAACTTGCCAGTGGCGTAGCCAAGGGGGGGCGATGGGGGCGGTCGCCCCCCGTAAGATTTGGCAAAAAAAAAAAAACTGATATGAAGCTGCCACCTTCATTTCCTTTTTTTTTCTTACTGTTAAAATATCTACAACAATATACATCAGGCGCGGATTTAGATATATATATTTTCATAAGCGTGGTAAGAAATATGTCAAAATTTTCGGCGTGCTCCGCGTGCGAAATTGCATCCTACAGGTTAACAATTTTTCATGCAGATCGTGAAGCAACATTGAATACTAGTATAATAATAATAATGAAACATTTTTGTATATATACGGCATAACACAAAGACCAAATTGCATGTCTCTAAGCACTTTTTAGAACAGAGATAGGCCTACAAAAATATTGTGTAAGTTTAATGCTTTTGCAGTGCCTTGCGCAGACAGTGTTTAAACAAGTCATATTCTTGTATTAAATAAGAATTTTTGTTAAGTTGTTATTTTGGGGGATGCACTCTTTGCCTTCAAATGTTTGTAATAGCGTGATACAACAACTGTGAAAATTTTTGGCGCGCTGCGCGTGCAAAATTGCAATCCAAAATTTTCAAAAAAGAATATTGTGTGTGATTACTTAGTAGTAGTGTTTTGTAGTATTACGTTTCAAGAATTGTTCAGATTAATTAATTCAGATTAATTATTATTCAGATCAATTTGTCACTAAAGAAGCAAAATGTGTAGATTTGTAAAGGTGAAACTGCAATTTTTCCTTTCCTCGGAGGGGAAAACCAAGTGTTTTTTTGTGTGTTTGCATGGCGAATTTTTGTGTACAATTATATGGTTTGGCTCGCTCGCTACGCTCGCTCGCATATTAGAATTTATATTTTTTCGTCTCGGGGCCATCATCAGCACAATCTACATGTACTCGGGGGCTTAACTTGCCACAAACATCATGAGATATTGTATTGTTCTGTATTGAATAGGAAAAAAATTATGTGACTAAAAAAAGTGAATTTTGCACTAAATGGCATCAAATAGTCATGATAAAGCAGAAAGGATGGTATTTTATCGTAGAGCTTTCACAGTACAGTCCGCCCGCAAGGGACATTTGCGCAATTGCGCCTGTTATGTACAGTGTAGGCTATATTGAGCACAATTTTTTGTGCCCCTCGTATTTGAAAATCTTGAATCCGCCCCTGAATATAGTGCCTTATCTTAATCACTGGGACTGTTTTAAGTTGATAAAACATGCCAAAAACACACACCAAATCGCACGATTAATTGCATCAAAATTCCAAAAGCTCTCACCGTGGGAGGGGGGACACACCCTCCTTCCCCCCCCCCCTCGGTCACTCCGCTCACTCACATATTCCGCCCCCCATAAGATCAAATCCTGGCTACGCCACTGCAACTTGCATACATTACTTGTTGCTGTTTGCTGGCTTAGCAATAGACAACCTCTCACATTGATAATAATTTTAAAATTTGACCCTTTACACCGATGTCCAGATTTTAACCAAACTTGGCAGAATCATCTCTATGGCAAGTGGATCCAAAGTTTATCGAGTGGTTCACATGGCTCCATTGGTGTCTAGATATCTGGCTCCCAGGGTCAAAATTGTGTACATACTCCCTAGAGTAATCTCAGAGAGATTGCATGACCAGGCCCAGGGACCTTGTATTAAAAAAAAAAACACTGACTTACATTTAACACAATTAAAAAAATGTGAGCTACATAATCCTCCAACTCCAAGTGTCTTTGATAAGGTCTAAAAATGAAGCCCTGAAAAAAATTGTATTTCAAAATGATTATGGCCTAGTGCTTAAAAAAGTAAAAATCTACAAGCACTCAAGTTGACCAAGTTCACTTGCCCATTTCCTCCCATAGACTTACTGTACGAAATCTAGGCTATTTTATCATCCGCCGGAGTAGAAATTGTTTATTCATTCATATCTTGCCAGTGGCAACATGAATTTCCAAACTTTTGTATTGTAGGGTGTTTATTTGTGCCTTTGAACACTACTATATAGCTCAGATATCAAAGTTTGACAGTTTTTTAAATTGGAGCTCCACAATGTTAGCCTATCACTTTAAGGAGTGGATATGGTAAAATTTGAATTAATCTAATGTGAACCTTGTTGTTGGGATGATGAGCTTTTACCAGTAAAGATGAAAATAATTTTGGGGTGTAAGATGTACATGTACAGCTGAGCCTCTGTGCAAGTTTGTGGTTTTGAAAAAGTGATTGTTTTATTCTTTGACTGGGCTGTTGTTGTTTTTTTTGTAAACAAGTAACATAAAAAAAATCTTTATTTTGTTTTTTATGATTTCTTTCCAACAGTATGGTCACAGGACAAGTTTTTTTTAAATATATTTCATTGGTTTCCTTGAATTTTTGAATCACTGATTTTTTTTATAAAGAAAAAAAAAATGTATTTCAATCATGTGTTGAGAAGGGATGTTGATCATGTTTTGAGAAGGGCGCTTGAGTTTGAGATGGATGGTCAGAGGGGAAGGGGGCGACTGAAGAAGACATGGAAGAAACAAGTGGTGGAGTAGGAGGGTTAGATTAAGGGAGCGATAGACCGAATAGAGTAAAGTGGAGGGAGGGGGTAAGGAATCAGGACAATTTCTGTGAGTGGGAGGTAAATCAGGCCACCCCCGTAGTCAGGGACTAGACCGGATTTAAAATCTGGATCAGAGATTTAGTTCACTTGATTTACACCAACCCTGGTTGAATAATAAGCTTAGAATATAGTTTTTTGTTTTGTTGGCAATTTTCATTCTTCTGTACTGTAAAAATTCAAAAATTCAGTTGCGCCTTTCATTTGTATTTTGCAAGTACAGATTTGGCCGGATGATGTGATTCCAGCCTTTCATGAGAAGCTTCACCAGCTCCTTGAACTGTGTATTCCTCTTCACAACAGGATCTTGGAGGTCATTGGCAGAGGACTCAACTTACCGGTAAATACTGTAAACGTGGAATATTTTGTGGTGTGGAAATTTTCGCGCATTTCGCACACGCCGATGAAAACGCAAAAAAACATGCAGATATTTTCTTGCAAAGCTAATTTTAGGACTCTTTCAGTGTCTTGTCTTTCGTACTTGTACTTGGTGGACATATGCGTGGTTAGCTGCAGAGACAGTTGTGTACCGCTTGTGGTTGCTTGCTCTGTAATCTGTATTTCTTTTCTCTGCGAAATTAAAAACACAAGAAATGTCACCAAAAGCTCTGCAAGCGCAAAAAATTAATCACGCAAAAATTTTCACTTTTGCAGTATAGCAGGGCTCCACAATAACCTTTTATTTTCCCTTTGGCTAGGCTCTACTCTAATCTTTTCTACCACTTGCCCAATTGGACAAGCAAACTTTCTGTTTTCATTCATTTAGCTGCCCAAACAAACTATTGTTTTGTCTAAGTGAGTATAAATGTTTTAGAATTGAAGTATTTTAGAGGGTGTACCTTGGTGAAAGTGCTTTTTCTAGGGTTTATTCAACTGGAAGTTATGCAAAATTGAAATTGAAATGTACAAGTCTTCGATACTCTCTTCATTTTTACTTGCCCATTTGGGCTATAGTTTGATATCTATGAATTTTCACTTGCCGAGAAGCAAAATTTACTTGCCCCAGGCAAGCAGCAAATGCTACCGTGTTGAGCCCTGCCTTTGGCCAAGTAAAATCATCATTTACAGATTTTACTTGCCCATAAGAAAAACTTACTTGCCTGAAAATAAGAATGATAATAAGAAAAGAACATTTACAAATCGTAACTCCGAAAAGTAGAGTATGATTTTTTTTTCTCAAGAACTTCATGTGTTGCCAACACAGGTCTTTATTACACATTTAGTTGGTTCACTGTTTCCATGCATTTCCAGGAAAATGTCATTAATTCTGTGATGCTAACATTTGGTATTAAGATTTCTGTAAATTTTCTTCTGGATTGTAAACCTGTGCGCCATATTGACATTATATGTGGACAGGCCGGTGTGCCATCAGCACACAAAGTGATTTTGTATTTATCTTTATTTGGAGTATTTTACATTTCCAAGTTTATGTACTACTATGCTAAAAAGCAAATTTGTGTACAACTAGAATACACTTCAAATAATTCACTTGTCTTAGCCCGTAAAAGTAATCCAGATTTTGATAAATCAGATAATAATGTGTACAATATTCCGGCACTTGTGCTCCGCGCGTGAAAGTTCTGCTCCGTAAGCACCATTTGCTTGCTATGCATGCGCGTTCTGATACGCGTACGTTTTTGAACTATCGAAGTTCATTATCGATATTGATCGATACACTGGTTGTGTGTGTTATGATCAAGACGTACATGGACAAATTATCGATAGTGCGATCGATCGATTGATAGAATCGGTTGATTGACTAGTCTATTGCAAGTCATTTTTATTCTTACGTACTCTTAAAAATTTACATTCAAACCCCAATAAACAGAAATTGGAGTGATCACAAGTTCTAATACTTTGCAGAGGGCATGTCACAAAACAGCAAACAAATTATCCAGAGTATTGGTACACTTTAAAAACAGATATGCTGTGCGTGAATGTAGAATTGTCGAGTGAGCAGGAACTGTTATGATCACATACATGTATATGTACAATTACTATTACAAGTATTAAAAATAGCATTATTCCTCAAAAGGTCCCATAATGACTGAATTTATAGGTAAATATAACCCAGTGAAAATGGGGGATTGTATTTCATTAAATTGGCTGGTCTTCAGTTTGTGTGAACTGATGTGAAATTGGTAACTACAGTTGTAATTCACATTCCATTTCATACTGAGTCAGTATACCTACATGTATCTCATTACTATCAGTTGTGAGAGTAATAGACATCAAATGACTTCTCATGCTTGATTGAGCCCATATGGTTCCAGAGGTTAAGTAGAAATAAATAATAGCAGTCAAATGCTGTACATGTACATATTTGTATTACTCATTGATTACATATTGCAATCAGACTATAGCATGGGACAACATTCTTATCTGAAATGAATGTTAAATCATGATCATAATAGTAGCTTGGTTGTTCTTTGTATGATTGCAACAATAGGAGTATCACATGACATGTGGGTGCAAGCACTTTTGCAGTCTCGGCTGACACACAATGCAATGACACAATGACAAGGCTGGGTGTCTCTTTTGCAAGCCTACAATTTAACATTGTGCAAATACATGTACACTGACACAGAAGAAAATGCTATAACCTTCATCAAAGTGTAAAAGCTACATGTACATGTACATACACAGTTTCAGTGGAATTATAGTAAATGGTTTTAAATGTGCATGCACTGTAGGTCTCTTTTTACCTCCATGGACATGTCAGGGCCATAGTGCAATAGGCAGGGCTCCACACTAACTTTTTTTTTTACTTGCCCTTCGGGCAAGTAAAATTATCACATTTTAGAATTTTACGTGCCCGAAAGACAAATTTACTTGCCCCCAAAAATATAATAAAAACATGAAAAAAACATTATTTTTCACAAATATTTAATTAATGCTTATTTAATGGCATTCACAGTTTGATTTGAGCATGCATGTAGTCCAGCTGCATTCTAACAAAATTCATAAATATTCATTTCACTTTTGGCAAGATTTTTGGGCACATTTTTCTTCAAATGAAGAAAAGAAAATATTTGACTTTTTTTCACAAGAGTCATTTTCATAATCCCAAAACAGACACTTTACCTAAACATGTTGTATATTGTTCAGTTTTACATACATGTACATGTATGTAATCTCCCAAGAGGTATTAACAATGAAAGTGTGTCAATGACCACATGGTCTTCGGAGAATTCAGACAATTTGGGGTTTGGACCATCACTGGAGTTTCGTACACATGGCATGGTAGGAAGCTCAGAGCTGCCAACTACAG
>JZLH01S0427670.1:5612-17308 GCA_001188425.1 Eucidaris tribuloides
GAGAATGGCGGGGGGGGGGGGACAGAGGTTCCCCCCCCCATCCCAGGGCTTCTATAAGTGAAAATGTGATGTCCATAGAAAAACGATATTTTCAAAAGGCATTGGAAAACACTGTAAAACCATTAAACTTGGCCAAAAATTACTATTAAAAATAACATAATTTTTATTTTTTGGAGGAAATTTTGTATTCAACGTGGCGCGCCATTTTTTTTCTTTCTCACTTATGCCCCAATCTTCGAGGAAAAAAAAAGAGATCGACGCCCTTAGGTTACCCCATCTCCCCCCCCCCAGTAAAAAGCCACATCACGCCTGTCATCCACTTAGTCCACAGACGGGCACTCGTTGCGACTTTCTCCGGCTCTTTTTTTCACGCAAGTCTTTTAAGTCCTTGGAAGGGACGATAGTCTTTTGGACGATTATTCAAAACTTTAGTTTCAAAGGGTATTACTGCCAGACAGTGATCAGCAATCCTATCATGTATATACTAAAGTACAACTGACACAAATCGGGAGGGAGGTGAGGCTGGGAATATTATCCGACCACTTTTTTGGGGGTGGGGGGGATTAGTCGCCACAATATACTGTCCCTTTCCAATTCATTTCCATTTTATTAAATAATTTATCAAATTAATGCCGATAACATGCTAAATAACTTATTATGTGGATGTCCCAGAGGTTCCGAATATCAATAATCTCTGCACCTTGTTCATGTATTTCCCATTGGATCCATTAGACATTAATCCCGCCCGCTATTTAATGAACCTTTTTCTTACCCATCCTCTCCCCCCTGCATACATCCCTCCCCCCTTTGTCTTAAAATATTTCCCATTCCACGATATTCTCCCCCCCTCTGCCACCAATTCGCTTCTCCATCCCCCTTCTTTCCTCCCCCTCTCCTCCGCCCTCTCCTCCCCCCTTCTCCTTCCCCTCCTCCTCCCCCCTCCTCCTTCCCTCTCGCGTTTATAAGTTTTGCTTACATGATCCCTCCTGTTACTTACTCACATTCGCGCTCCCCATTTCCATGCCTTCTTCTCCTTTCAGCACATGTTCTAGATAAAATAATTGGCCCATTTCCGGCTCTTATTACAATTCTTCGCATCGTTCTTCGATTATTATCTCCCTTCTAGTAGATCTGCCATTGGTTTAAGTTCAAGAACCATTTTTTTTGCTCTTTTTTGTTTTTAGTTCTCGTCACTATTTTCGTGTTATTTTCACCATGGACAAATTTTGATTCCAAAATAACAATTTCATATTTATTGACTCTCAACTTTACCAGTGGGGTATCTAGGGACTATGTCGCCCGGGCAAACTGACAAATGGCGCCCCCCCCCCCCCCCCTCCCTGCTAGAACTGATCGGCGTAATGGGCGTAAATCCTGTCCGAGGGGGTTGGGGGATCGCAATATTGAGCTGGAATTTCCCAAATTTGGGGGGGGGGACACCCAAAATTCATGGGCTATTTTTTGAAAGAGGGACACCGGCAACATGCAAAATACATGTATACCACTATCTCCAAGCATTGGCATTTATCCTTTATTGTGATTATATTTTAGGCCTATACGATATACGTTTCTCTTTTTGTTCTATTTTTTTTTGGGGGGGGGCTGTAATGTAGAAATACTTAAATGATACTAAAGGATTAAATTTTATGGTTAAAGTGCTTGACCTATATCAATGTACGAGCGGATCGAGCGAGAAAATCTTTTAATGCCTGCGAAGCTGCATGGTGCCCATTAACATCAGCTGAAATGGTTCTGAAATGATTAACATAGTCAGAGATTGAGAGACTAAAAGACGTTTAAACAATAATAGCGATCGAGCCTTAGAAATCAAAATGAGTTGCTCTAAGTTCATTATGAAGAAGAAGCACAAATTATCAGATATTTACAGTGGGACTCATCAGAGACCACGATATTAGTTAGCAAAAGGCGGAATTCGAACGCATCCAAAATTTGAATAGAGGCGGAAATGGGCATTTATATATCTGAACATGCTGAAAGGGAAAAGGCATGAAATGGGGCATTTACTACAAGGGATCATTTTGTTGCAAAAACTTTAACAGAACAATTGTCAAAAGGAAAATATCGTAGAAAGGAAATATTTTAAGACATTATCAGGTGTAAAAAAGGGTTCATTAAATAGGCGGGGATGTAATGTCTAATTGGACCAATGGAAAATACATGAACAATGCAAGATATTGATATCGGAAACATCTGGACATTCACATAATAAGTTATTCAGCATGTTATCGGCATTAATTTGATAATTTATTAAATAGAATGAAAATGAATTGGAAAGTGACAGTATATTGTGGCGACTAATCCCCCCCCAAAAAAAAAGTGGTCGGATATATTCCCAGCCCTCCCCTCCCTCCTGATTTGTGTCAGTGTACTTTATTATATACATGATAGGATTGCTGATCACTGTCTGGCAGTAATACCCTTTGAAACTAAAGTTTTGAATAACCGTCGGAGGAATTACATTTTTTCACAATGATTAGTTATAGATTTCAAGAAAGCATTTGATTCTATTCATCGTGCTGGAATGTCAAAGATACCCTGCGGAAGTGTTAACTGACTTGGACTTTGCAGATGATATTGCCTTGATATCAGCCACACTTGAACAAGCATAGTAACTCCTACGCAGAGTTGAGGATATGGCTAGCTCTGTTGAGCTACATGTGAACTCAAGCAAAACCAAGTACATGCAGTATAATTTGTCAAATGAAGACTGCAGCCGGAAGTCTCGAGATGAACGAGACCTTGGAGAGAGTGGAGGATTTCCAGTATCTAGGTTCCTGGATAGCAATATCTGCCAGGGACTTAAATGTCAGGAAAGCTAAGGCATGGGATGCCTGTAATAAAATGAATCTTATACGGAAGTCTAACCTCCCACGCCAAATGAAAATCAATCTTCTTAGGGCAACAGTAGAAAGCATTCTTCTGTATGGTGCTGAGTGTTGGACTCTATCCCCAAATGTAGAGCAAGGACTTGACGGATGCTATACACGTATGCTTAGGACAGTATTAAATATTAGTTGGAAAGACCACCCGACACTTCAAGAAATTTATGGAAACACACCAAGAATCTCTCAAATACTTCAGAAGAGAGGTCTCAAATTTGCCGGGCACTGCTACAGAAGTGCTCATGAACCAGCCTCAAAACTTGTACTGTGGGCACCAACACAAGGAAAACGGGGCCGTGGAAGACCGACTACTAACTACATAAACCGGATCACCACAGATACAGGTCTTAACCTTGATGTACTGGGACAAATAATGGATGACAGGGAGAAGTGGAAGACCATCGCCAACAATGTTTTCGACCGTGGTTGACCATGAAGATGATGATGATGATGATGATGATGAGTGCGGAATACAACCTTAAAAATAAGGCCATGCATTGGAAACTCTCGGGGGCCGAAATAATATTAAAATTAGTGAGGGAAAATGCAAGCCTAGGGAGCGTACCGACCGAGGGATAGCTTTGGCGTTTTTAGAATAAAAATTGAACGATTTATTTGAAAGCTTTATTCCCAAAAGTCATATCCCAGCAATAACAGATTCTGAATGTCTTTAGTTTTTTTTTAATTAATTAATGAAAAATCTCGGGGGACCCCCGAGATTTTCGACTATATTTCACATTATAGCATCCAAAGGGTTAATAAGGTGTTCAGGGTATTTGAGTTATACTTCATCTTAAAGAGCAGACTCTGTCCTTTCAGATGAGGTATATCTCAGATAACCTTAACACCTTATTAACCCTTTGGATGCTATAGATGTAAAATATAGTCGAAATCTCGCGGGTCCCCCCCCCCCCGAGACTTTTCATTATTTCAATGAGCTCATACATAATTCGGACTGAGCTACTTACCCGTAACTCAAAGAATGCCCCATCATATTTCAGTGTAACATCACCTAAGTATCGATTGGGTTCACCCATGAATGACGCTCTTGAATTTAAAAGAAAGGCTGGGAATGTATTAAGTGCGTAGGCATATTGACAGAATGCTTTCAGATAAACTGCTGTAGTTTCAATTGGCTATGAAAAATAATTGTGAATATCCTTGCTTTCCTATATTGATCAGCTGATCCTTGTACTGTTCCAACATTGCAAACTCATTGATTGGTGCGCCTGTTGACGGTCAATCTAGTGTGGATCACGGTTCCACGTGCATGGTAACGTGCAATTCAGGCTACACTGTTGTGGGGAAGCTCAATCACCTGCCATGTGTGGAACATTTTCCCCTTCAGTGCCAAGCTGCGAAGGTAAATATACTAGGATTTTATATAATCTTCGGTGGTGTTGGCAGTTGTTCTGTTCATGCCTTTGTCACGAGGAATACATGAAATATTCTGATTTGTTCGATGTTGATTATCTTTCGAGTGAGAGAGAATAAAACAAATCATTTCCCCACAAATAAGTTCATGACATGTTTTATTACTGAAAGATTTTGTTTTCAAAAACCAGCTGGTATCATTTAATCGTCGATTCACCTAACAATAACGAAGAAAGTATAATTATGTGACCTGCTCACCAAGATATCCTGATAAAGTCGCACATCTTTTGAAACATTATTATAAAACACAAATACGTTGGTGAAAAAGATAACAATTCAAACGTTTGCAACATGTGAAGGTCAAACAACTTTGATATTTGAGGACACCACACGTCATTCTTTATATCATAATTCCTATATTTTATATTTTCGTTACCTTGCGGAACGTATCTTTGTTGTACACAAAATGGCATTTTATTAGGAACAAAATTAAAATGTCTTAAAAATAATACAATATTTCTTTTTTATCTAAAAGAAACACATGTTATTTAAGAGATGAGCATTGCATTTGCGGTTAATGGCAACACATCAACAAAATTCCGAATAACCAATATCCAATAACAGCGATATTCAAATACGAATAATTTGAGCAAACGAGATGACAAACACGTCAAGCAAAGCAAGCTTACTGGCTATCTTCAAGAGTACACCGGCAGTAAGCAAATTGAAAGTGCACCTTCCGGCTTCAAATTCGATCGTATTCATTTTTTGGTTGTTAACAATCTTTTATGAAATAAATGGAATGTCCATTGTATCCTTATGTTGATCAGTTGATCCTACACCGTTCCTCAATTCAAATCCAATGATTCTGGCGCTTGTGAAGGTGAATCTAGCGGGATCACGTTCCACGTGCGTGGTAATAACGTCTAATTCAGGCTTCACTCTTGTAGGAGAAGCTTCAATCACTGGCATGTGGGAATTTTTTTTCTGAAGTACCAAGCTTCGCAGGTAAAGACATCTATATATCACAGGATTTCAATTGAATTAAGTAGATGTATTTACTCTGCAGTGTACTGAGGAATATGACATTTTTATATACATTTTTATACGTTGGTACCTTACCCATAGCAAAAAAACTGTGCACTGCGGATGGCTATCGGCTGGCCATCCGATAGCTATCAGATACTATGCCATCCGATAACTATCGGATGGCAATTTCACATGCAAATTAGATACATCGGCAAGCCGTCACTAGCTGATGGCCTGCTGATGGGTACATTCTCAATGGCTTAGTGTGTACTGCAGATGGCTATCCGCTGACCATCAGATAGCTATCTGATGATGCCAATCGGATGCTATCGGATGATGCCATCGGATGGCTATCGGATGGCAATTTTCACATGCAAATTAGGTACCATCCGCAAGCCATCCGCTAGCTGATGGCCTGCTGATGGTACCTTAATTTGCATGTGAAATTGCCATCGATAGTTATCGGATGGATCATCCGATAGCATCGATGGCTCATCGGATGGCTATCGGATGATGCCATCGGATGGCTATCAGATGGCAATATTCACATGCCAAATTAAATACCATTGGCAAGCTGCACAATGGGTGCACAAACATGTAACCGCAAATGTTATGTGTAATACCAAATGATAAGAAAGAGACCTAATTCAAATTCAAACTGTTGCACTCAGTGTGACCGTAGTGGTTGCACAAATGGTTCAGACGATAATGATATTTCAGGGATAAGCCCCCAAAGTTGCCCCCAAAAATTGCTGAATGTAATGACTGTATAATGCTGGATTTGCCCATATCTGTTTCTGAAGACATCATTATTTTCACTCTTTTTGTATTCAAAAGGGCAAATTAATTCTATTCCCAGTTTTCTTTTACTGATCAAGAACACCATGTAAATATGCATATGAGGCAACTCCAATACATAAGTCCATACAAGACAATACCTGTAAGCTGCAAATTGAATACTCCTTCTACTATAGCTACATAAAACTCAGGCATGGGACTGCAATGAATGATCATGCTCATAGTGCATGATCTAGCATCAACCTTTGATGTTACATTTTATGATGTAAAATGAAATTACATTAAGACAAATTCGTCACTTACTCACTGCTACTTGACACAAAGGATCAGTTCCTAACTTGCTATAACTCCAAAGATGTAAGTTTAGTCCAGAATTGTAGAGAATTGCACCACTGTAATCTTCAGCTGTAGGAGACTTGTCCATGTTCCATTTGTAGCTAGAACTGAATTTCCCGCCAATTTTGTAACTGACAAAATACCTGATGGCTTCCCGATAACTGTTTTTTAGAAACCAAGTTTGCTGATGTCATCGGGATACCTACTGGCTTAGCCATCAGGAAGACATACGCTACTGATGTCTTCCTGATGGTTGATGAGATGCTGTTTCGAAAACTGATTTGCTGATGTGCTTCAAATAGTTACATGTATCAAGTGGCCATCATCTAGCCGATGTCTTGCTGATAACTGCGCAGAACAATCAAGAAGACATTCCGTAGCTGATGATTTGCTGATAGCCTACCAAACAACTGTCCAAATGCTATCCGATAACCATCGGATGACTATCCGATAGCTATCGGAATGATATTCTTTTTTGATATGGGTTAATGTTTGAGTGAGGAGAGTTCAGAAAACATCTCTTTTTCTCACAATATGTTCGTGTTATTTTCATTGTAGGAGATTTGGTTTCCAAATAATTAATTTCATATTAATTGACTTACAGTTTAACACAACAATAACGAGTAAATTTTTTTTTTTTAAGCGGAACGTTTTTTCTTTAATAGTACACGAACATGACATATTATAATGATTAAAACACATGCCACCTGTCTTCAAAAACATGCAATATTCCATTTCAGAAATAGGAATGTACACCTTATTTGATAGATGAACACAAAACATACCAAAAAACGAATCATGACAATTCAAGTATCCGAATATCTATTATGTGTTTGGGTCTTTAAGAGAAATACATGTGTATATAGAAAAATTAAATTTAAAAATGGGGAAAATTTATGACAAAACACGAGTCGGCAAAGAAAGCTCGCTGGCTATTTTCTGAATATAAACGGATGCCAACAAATGACCTCTGCACCATCTTGAGTCAAATTTGATGAGTAATCATTTCATACGATGAAGATATTCAAAGTCAAGGGTGATTAGCCTCATACATATTCTGGATTGGGCTCTTTACCCATAACCCAAGAATGGCCAATGCAGACTGCGTAGGCATATTCATAGAATGCGCGCAGATAAACTTTTGTAGTTTTACTTGGCCATGAAAATACTTCTGAATGTCCTTTATTCTATATATGATCAGCTGATCCTTGTACCGTTCCAACAATTGCAAACTCAATCATTGGTGGCGCCTGTGTCAGTCAATCTCGCGTGGATCACGGTTCTCTGTGCATGGTAAGCGTGGTAATTCAGGCTACACTGTTGTGGGAGAGGCTTCAATCACCTGCATGTGGGAACATTTTTCCCCTTCAGTACCAAGCTGTGAAGGTAAATACCCACATAGGTTTATATAATCTACAGTGGTTTTGCACTTAATCTTATTCATTGCCTTTTGTCACGAGGAATGCATGATAAATTTTGATTCGTTCCGACATTGCAGTTTTTCAAGTGACAAATGATAAGTTTGTTCATTATAATACGTTTTAAGATATGTTTTATTACTGAAGATTTTGTTTCAGTATACGCAGCTGTATTGATTAACCCTTGATTCATATGAAAGACACTTAATATTATCTCCTTATAATTCGCCAATTTATGTACAAACGAACATTTTCCGTTTAAAAAGCTAAACTTGTTGTTCTTAAAACCACTGTATAACAATGTTTCCAGTTTAAAAATCTGAGCTACATGATTCCCCATGCTAACCAGTGTCTTTAATAAGGTCTAAAAATGAAGTCCTGAAAAACGCAGTTTAAAACGATCATTAAGTGCTTTAAAAAAAAGTGAAAATCATTGAAGAGCCATTCCAGCTTTTCGCCCATAGACTGCTGTGTTGCAGAATTTTCTATCGGCCGATACAAAATTAATTTGCCAGTTTGTATCTGCAAATATTGTACTAGTGACAGCAATAATCTTCCGACTTTATGTTCCAGGGTGTTTATTTGTCCATTCAAACACTGTCATGACAAAGTTAGCAAAGTTTGACAATTTTTTAAATTGGGTCGTCCACAAGTTTATCTTTTTAAACGGAAGTGTTCGTTTGTACACCAAATTGGCGAATAATAAGCGAACAAATATTAGGTGTCTTCATAATATACAATATTTCATTTTCGCTATAAAAAAACACGGTTATGTGATAGGTAAGTACGTATTTGCATTTACTGACAACATCATCAAAAGTTTTAAACAACCGAACAATAAAAACAGAATTTGATGAAGCAAGATAATTAAACACTTAGTTAGCAAAGAAAACTTGCTGGCTCTCGTCCAAATACACTAGCAGTAAGTAAATTAAAGTGCACGCTTCTGCATCAAAAATCGATGCATATTCCTTTTTGGTTGTTTTCAACTCCTATGAATATCTTTGCATCATCATGCTACCCGGCTAATTCTTTACCGTTCCAAGAATTGCAAACGCAATGATTGGTGGCGCCGGTGATGGTCAATTACTATTTACTATTATTTTTGTTATGAATAGCAATCTCTATGGATATCGATTCTCATGACTTTATGACAAGTGACCCTCGTTTTGCGTTACAAATAGAGACCCTTCCTTGACTAGCAAGGTTATCTCGATTAATAAACATGCATTATAACAAATTAAATCTAATTACATGGTCAGTGAACAATAGATCAGTATTGGATGTGGAATATAACTTTTATTATACAGTGTGGCCCGGAATAAGTTGATCACTTAATTATCAATGTGGTGATTTTCCCCTTCATTGTCCAAAAGAAATAATCTCTTTTTCCCCATTAATCTGATGTTCTTGCTCTGATGATATAGCACTTAAATCGTCAATTTTAGTTCAGTTGTTATCTTTTTAGAGCCAATTTTGCAAAAGCAGTGCATTTTCAGGTTTTGTAGCATGCTAGCGGTAAAACGATAATTCATAAAGAGGCATCCTGTTAATGGCGTCTCATAGAAATTGCACGTTAACTGGCGCGGCCCATGGCGAATGTGTTCACAGGAACGGCCCTTAAATGTGGATGATGTTTAGTGTCATTCTAATCACGCAAAATAGTCCTGAAGAAATTTGAAAAGTCAAATCTATGGCGCTAATGCTCATAATCTGATTTGGCGTCATTACATATAACTTGAGAACGACGCGGTTGCTTTGTGTGAGGAAACTAGGTCAATCTGTAATGCGGTCATCAATTAGCTGATAAGTGCTGGAGATAACATTTTACAGTCAAAGTGCAAGATAAACCACAATTTTCTCATTTTGGAAGCTATTGTTACTACTCTGAGAACTATTCGTTAAATTGGATTAATAGGGCCTATTATTTATGCATACGACATTAACGTTTTAGTCCAGTGAGCTGGTCGAAAAACAACAACCTTCAAATCGTTTTGCGGAGTCTATAACCAGTAAGATTCCAATCATTTTGACACTTAAACTTACAATAAATTATTTCAGCAATTGCCTATACACGACACAAGACCCGATTTCGCTGGCAAGCTTTGTATAAAGAATACGCAAGACCCGAGAGCCAAAATGTTTGTAAGCGTTTCTTGCAACCTGGATGAATATCAATACTGTGATGTTCCAACGGTTCAAAAGTTACCTTCCTAATGCATGTACCAAATCATTATAGGTAATTTACTTTTCATATTTTGGTGTCAATAATGTAAAACAAAAGTGGAATATTACTCTTGGAGGAAAGCAGCGGTTGCCAAGGTCAAAAAACAGCAAATTTCTGTTCAATGTTAGGTGAGCATCGTTTGCATTGAAGAAATTGTGCAAAGTGTTGCAAACGGCTTTTGCCTATTTTTTGGGCATTTTTTCACCTGCACGATACAATGTATGTAAACCGCACTATTGTTCGCGTGGATTTTCAAAGTTCAAATTGTTGCCACAAAATTTTAAATAGCGGTGCTATACAGATGTACTTTATAATTTCTGGATGCGCGTAAACCACGGCACTTCAAATTTTTGAGCTGCGTGTCACGAGGTTGGTTACCAAATGTGTATAAATATTAGCATATTTTTAGCGACAAAATTATAAGGCTATGTACACCGAACTTTCTTGCGAGCGCCAATTAACATGGCATAGAAATTCTCAGAATATTGGCCTTTTTCAACTGAATTTGGTAATGTAATTTAGCTTTTTTGAGAATCGGAAACACTGGCCACCGGAGGGAAACTGTTCGTTCAGGTTTCATCTCTTGCCCATAGGTTATATGAGCAAATTACTTATTTTCAAAGTCAAGGAATTTTGATAAAAACTCGTCAAATCAAGGGAAATTTAGAAAGTCCATAATCCAATAAAAAAGTATCATAACCTGTCTTCATTTCCGATCAGCATATCCACTGGGTATTGGCATGGGCAATATGTTTAGTTTTGTTAAAGATGCCTTCTGGAATGATACCCGATATTTGTTGACATTCCATCATGAATGAAATCGGGAAAATGCAACGAAAAATTTGTGTCATGAAATAATTTTAAATTCAGACCCTCACTAAATGTGATCCTTTCTTGATTTGTTTTCTATCAGAACATGCTGCCTTCCACCCTGTCAAATGGAGAAACGTGTTCAAATACAGAAGATGGATTTTTCCTTGCAGTGCACGGATTGATTACAGAGGCTCTCCGAATGCAGACTCGCAAAGGTAATGGTTTCGAGTTTTCCAACTGGCATATTATTTAAAGTATTGGCTAACATTTTACCACAGGATAAAAAAAAAAATCTGAGCTACATATTCCCCCATGCTACATTTGTCTTTGATTAAGGTTCTAAAATGACGCCCTGAAAAATTGTATTTCAAAATGATTATTTTAGTGCTTTCAAAAGTTGAAAATACAAAGTTGATCGGATTCACTCTGCCTTTTCTCCCCAAGACTTACTGTGTGTGACACCTCGCCACGGCCGAGTTTTAGTCGTATACTTATGCATACTTGCATGTGGCAGTGTAACTTTCCAAACTTTTCTTTATTCTAAGGGTGTTTATTTGTCCATTATATACACTATTATGTAGTTCAGATATCAAAATTTTGACAATTTTTTAAATTTTTGGAAGCCTCCACAAATGTTAGCCTATCACTTTAAGAATATGAGCGGTAGGACTTTCTTGAAAACATATTTGTTGATAAATGCGAGATAGAATTTGAGGATTTCACAGTCCACTGTGTGAAATATGCAACCAATACACATATTAATCTGACTCGCGTATGGAGGGGTGGATTATTGGAATT
>JZLH01S0427670.1:17333-31000 GCA_001188425.1 Eucidaris tribuloides
TTTTAATTAATTAATGAAAATACTCGGGGACCCCCGAGACTTTTCATTATTTCATGAGGCCTCATACATAATTCGGACTGAGCTACTTACCCGTAACTCAAGAATGGCCCATCATATTTCAGTGTAACATCACCTAAGTATCGGATTGGGTTCACCCATGAATGACGCTCTTGAATTTAAAAGAATGGCTGGGAATGTATTAAGTGCGTAGGCATATTGACAGAATGCTTTCAGATAAACTGCTGTAGTTTCAATTGGCTATGAAAATAATTGTGAATATCCTTGTTTCCTTATATTGATCAGCTGATCCTTGTACTGTTCCAACAATTGCAAACTCATTGATTGGTGGCGCCTGTGACGGTCAATCTAGTGTGGATCACGGTTCCACGTGCATGGTAACGTGCAATTCAGGCTACACTGTTGTGGGGGAAGCTTCAATCACCTGCATGTTGGGAACATTTTCCCCTTCAGTGCCAAGCTGCGAAGGTAAATATACTAGGATTTTATATAATCTTCGGTGGTGTTGCAGTTGTTCTGTTCATTGCCTTTTGTCACGAGGAATACATGAAATATTCTGATTTGTTCCGATGTTGATTATCTTTCGAGTGAGAGAGAATAAAACAAAATCATTTCCCCACAAATAAGTTCATGACATGTTTTATTACTGAAAGATTTTGTTTTCAAAAACCAGCTGGTATCATTTAATCGTCGATTCCACCTAACAATAACGAAGAAAGTATAATTATGTGACCTGTCACCAAGATATCCTGATAAAGTCGCACATCTTTTGAAACATTATTATAAAACACAAAATACGTTGGGTGAAAAAGATAACAATTCAAACGTTTGCAACATGTGAAGGTCAAACAACTTTTGATATTTGAGGACACCACACGTTCATTCTTTATATCATAATTCCTATATTTTATATTTTCGTTACCTTGCGGAACGTATCTTTGTTGTACACAAATATGGCATTTTATTAGGAAACAAAATTAAAATGTCTTAAAAATAATACAATATTTCTTTTTTATCTAAAAGAAACACATGTTATTTAAGAGATGAGCATGCATTTTGCGGTTAATGGCAACAGCATCAACAAAATTTCGAATAACCCAATATCCAATAACACGATATTCAAATACGAATAATTTGAGCAAACGAGATGACAAACACGTCAGCAAAGCAAGCTTACTGGCTATCTTCCAAAGATACACCGGCAGTAAGCAAATTGAAAGTGCACCCTTCCGGCTTCAAATTCGATGCGTATTCATTTTTGGTTGTTAACAATCTTTTATGAAATAAATTGGGAATGTCATTGTATCCTTATGTTGATCAGTTGATCCTTACACCGTTCCCTCAATTCCAAATCCAATGATTCGTGGCGCTTGTGAAGGTGAATCTAGCGTGGATCACGGTTCCACGTGCGTGGTAATAACGTCTAATTCAGGCTTCACTCTTGTAGGAGAAGCTTCAATCACTGGCATGTTGGGAAGTTTTTTTCCTGAAGTACCAAGCTTCGCAGGTAAAGACATCTATATATCACAGGATTTCCAATTGAATTAAAGTAGATGTATTTACTCTGCAGTGTACTGAGGAATATGACATTTTTATATACATTTTTATACGTTGGTACCTTACCCATAGCAAAAAAACTGTGCACTGCGGATGGCTTATCGCTGCCATCCGATAGCTATCAATACTATGCCATCCGATAACTATCGGATGGCAATTTCACATGCAAATTAGTACCATCGCAAGCCGTCACTAGCTGATGGCCTGCTGATGGGTACATTTCTCAATGGCATTAGTGTGTACTGCAGATGGCTATCCGCTGACATCAGATAGCTATCGATGATGCCAATCGGATGCTATCGGATGATGCCATCGGATGGCTATCGGATGGCAATTTCACATGCAAATTAGGTACCATCCGCAAGCCATCCGCTAGCTGATGGCCTGCTGATGGTACCTAATTTGCATGTGAAATTGCCATCCGATAGTTATCGGATGGCATCATCCGATAGCATCCGATGCTCATACGGAATGCTATCGGATGATGCCATCGGATGGCTATCAGATGGCAATTTCACATGCAAATTAAATACCATTGGCAAGCTGGCACAATGGGTGCACAAACATGTAACCGCAAATGTTATGTGTAATACCAAATGATAAGAAGAGACCTAATTCAAATTCAAACTGTTGCACTTCAGTGTGACCTAGCTGTTGCACAAATGGGTTCAGAACGATAATGATATTTCAGGGGATAAGCCCCCAAAGTTGCCCCCAAAAATTGCTGAATGTAATGACTGTATAATGCTGGATTTGCCCATATCTGTAGTATTTTCTGAATGACATCATTATTTTCACTCTTTTTGTTTTCAAAAAGGGCAAATTAATTCTATTCCCCAGTTTTCTTTTACTGGATCCAAGTAACACCATGTAAATATGCATATGAGGCAACTCCAATACATAAGTCCATACAAGACAATTACCTGTAAGCTGCAAATTGAATACTCCTCTACCTATAGCTACATAAAACTCAGGCATGGCACAGCAATGTAATGATCATGCTCATAGTCATTGATCTAGCATCAACCTTTGATGTTACATTTTATGATGTAAAATGAAATTACATTAAGACAAATTCGGTCACTTACTCACTGTACTTGACACAAAGGATCAGTTCCTAACTTGCTATAACTCCAAAGATGTAAGTTTAGTCCAGAATTGTAGAGAATTGCACCACTGTAATCTTCAGCTGTAGGAGACTTGTCCATTTCCATTTGTAGCTAGAACTGAATTTCCCGCCAATTTTGTAACTGACAAAATACCTGATGGCTTCCCGATAACTGTTTTTTAGAAACCAAGTTTGCTGATGTCATCGGGATACCTACTGCTTAGCCATCAGGAAGACATACGCTAGCTGATGTCTTCCTGATGGTTGAATGAGATGCTGTTTCGAAAACTGAGTTTGCTGATGTGCTTCAAATAGTTACATGTATCAAGTGGCCATCATCTAGCCGATGTCTTGCTGATAACTGCGCAAGAAACTATCAAGAAGACATCCGGTAGCTGATGATTGCTGATAGCTACCAAACAACTGTCCAAATGCTATCCGATAACCATCGGATGACTATCCGATAGCTATCGGATGATATTCTTTTTTGATATGGGTTAATGTTTGAGTGAGGAGAGTTCAGAAAACATCTCTTTTTCTCACAAATATGTTCGTGTTATTTTCATTGTGGAGGGATTTGGTTTCCAAAATAATAATTTCATATTAATTGACTTACAGTTTAACACAACAATAACGAGTAAACTTTTTTTTTTAAGCGGAACGTTTTTTCTTTAATAGTACACGAACATGACATATTATAATGATTAAAACACATGCCAACCTGTCTTCAAAAACATGCAATATTCATTTCAGAAATAGGAATGTACACCTTATTTGATAGATGAACACAAAACATACCAAAAACAGAATCATGACAAATTCAAAGTATCCGAATATCTTATTATGTTTTGGGTCTTTAAGAGAAATACATGTGTATATAGGAAAAATTAAATTTAAAAAATGGGGAAAAATTTATGACAAACACGAGTCGGCAAAGAAAGCTCGCTGGCTATTTTCTGAATATAAACCGGATGCCAACAAATGACCTCTGCACCATCTTTGAGTCAAATTTGATGAGTAATCATTTCATACGATGAAGATATTCAAAGGTCAAGGGTGATTAGGCCTCATACATATTCTGGATTGGGCTCTTTACCCATAACCCAAGAATGGCCAATGCAGACTGCGTAGGCATATTCATAGAATGCGCGCAGATAAACTTTTGTAGTTTTACTTGGCCATGAAAATACTTCTGAATGTCCTTGTATTCATATATTGATCAGCTGATCCTTGTACCGTTCCAACAATTGCAAACTCAATCATTGGTGGCGCCTGTGTCAGTCAATCTCGCGTGGATCACGGTTCCTTGTGCATGGTAACGTGTAATTCAGGCTACACTGTTGTGGGAGAGGCTTCAATCACCTGCATGTTGGGAACATTTTCCCCTTCAGTACCAAGCTGTGAAGGTAAATACCCACATAGTTTATATAATCTACAGTGGTTTTGCACTTAATCTATTCATTGCCTTTTGTCACGAGGAATGCATGATAAATTTTGATTCGTTCCGACATTGCAGTTTTTCAAGTGACAAATGATAAGTTTGTTCATTATAAGTACGTTTAAGATATGTTTTATTACTGAAAGATTTTGTTTCCAGTATACCAGCTGGTATTGATTAACCCTTGATTCCATTATGAAAGACACTTAATATTATCTCCTTATAATTCGCCAAATTTATGTACAAACGAACATTTTCCGTTTAAAAAGCTAAACTTTGTTCGTTAAAACCACTGTATAACAATGTTTCCAGTTTAAAAAATCTGAGCTACATGATTCCCCATGCTACCAGTGTCTTTAATAAGGTCTAAAAATGAAGTCCTGAAAAAATCGCAGTTTAAAACGATCATTAAGTGCTTTAAAAAAAAGTGAAAATCATTGAGAGACCATTCCAGCTTTTCCCCATAGACTGCTGTGTTGCAGAATTTTCTATCGGCCGATACAAAATTAATTTGCCAGTTTGTATCTGCAAATATTGTACTAGTGACAGCATAACTCTCCGAACTTTTATGTTCCAGGGTGTTTATTTGTCCATTCAAACACTGTCAGATAGCAAAGTTAGCAAAGTTTGACAATTTTTTAAATGGGTCGTCCACAGTTTATCTTTTTAAACGGAAAGTGTTCGTTTGTACACAAATTTGGCGAATAATAAGCGAACAATATTAGGTGTCTTTCATAATATACAATATTTCATTTTGCGCTTAAAAAAACACGTGTTATGTGATAGGTAAGTACGTATTTTGCATTTACTGACAACATCATCAAAAGTTTTAAACAACCGAAACAATAAAAACAGAATTTGATGAAGCAAGATAATAAACACTTATTAGCAAAGAAAACTTGCTGGCTCTCGTCCAAATACACTAGCAGTAAGTAAATTAAAGTGCACGCTTCTGCATCAAAATCGATGCATATTCCTTTTTGGTTGTTTTCAAACTCCTATGAATATCTTTGCATCATCATGCTACCCGGCTAATTCTTTTACCGTTCCAAGAATTGCAAACGCAATGATTGGTGGCGCCGGTGATGGTCAATTACTATTTACTATTATTTTTTGTTATGAATAGCAATCTCTATGGATATCGATTCTCATGACTTTATGACAAGTGACCCTCGTTTTGCGTTACAAATAGAGACCCTTCCTTGACTAGCAAGGTTATCTCGATTAATAAACATGCATTATAACAAATTAAATCTAATACATGGTCAGTGAACAATAGATCAGTATTGGATGTGGAATATAACTTTATTATACAGTGTGGCCCGGAATAAGTTGATCACTTAATTTATCAAATGTGGTGATTTTTCCCCCTTCATTGTCCAAAAGAAATAATCTTTTTTCCCATTAATCTGATGTTCTGCTCTGAGTGATATAGCACTTAAATCGTCAATTTTAGTTCAGTTGTTATCTTTTTAGAGCCAATTTTGCAAAGCAGTGCATTTCAGGTTTTGTAGCATGCTAGCGGTAAAACGATAATCTCATAAAGAGGCATCCTGTTAATGGCGTCTCATAGAAATTGCACGTTAACTGGCGCGCCCATGCGAATTGGTTCACAGGAACGGCCCTTAAATGTGGATGATGTTAGTGTCATTCTAATCACGCAAAATAGTCCTGAAGAAATTTGAAAAGTCAAATCTTATGGCGCTATGCTCATAATCTGATTGTGCGTCATTACCATATAACTTGAGAACGACCGGTTGCTTTGTGTGAGGAAACTAGGTCAAATCTGTAATGCGGTGCATCAATTAGCTGATAAGTGCTGGGAGATAACATTTTACAGTCAAAGTGCAAGATAAACCACAATTTTCTCATTTTGGAAGCTATTGTTACTACTCTGAGAACTATTCGTTAAATTGGATTAATAGGGCCCTATTATTTATGCATACGACATTAACGTTTTTAGTCCAGTGAGCTGGTCGAAAAAACAACAACCTTCAAATCGTTTGCGGAGTCTATAACCAGTAAGATTTCCAATCATTTGTACACTTAAACTTACAATAAATTATTTCAGCAATTGCCTATACACGACACAGACCCGATTTCGCTGGCAAGCTTTGTATAAAGAATACGCAAGACCCCGAGAGCAAAATGTTTGTAAGCGTTTCTTGCAACCTGGATGAAAGTATCAATACTGTGATGTTCCAACGGTTCAAAAGTTACCTTCCTAATGCATGTACCAAATCATTATAGGTAATTTACTTTTCATATTTTGGTGTCAATAAATGTAAAACAAAAGTGGAATATTACTCTTTGGAGGAAAGCAGGGTTGCCAAGGTCAAAAACAGCAAATTTGGCATTTGTTGACATCGTTTGGCATTGAAGAATTCAAAGTGTTGGCCAAACGGCTTTTTGGCCTTTTTTTTGGCATTTTTCACTGACACATACAAAATTATGAAACCCTATTTTCCGGGGATTTTCAGTCAAATATGTGCCACAAAATTTTAAAGTAGCGGTGCGCATGTACTTTAATTCTGGATGCGCGTAAACCACGGCACTCAAATTTTTGGCTGCGGCAGAGGTGTTTCAAATGTGTTATAAATTTATTACAACGTTTTTTCCTGACCAAATCTTGGCTATGCTGCCAATTAAATGCATGAAATCCGAATTTGGCCCTTTTTCACTGAATTTGGAATGTAATTTAGCTTTTTGAGAATCGGAAAACCTGGCCACCCGGGAGGAAAGCTGTCGTTCAGGTTTCATCTCTCCCATAGGTATATGAGCAAATTACTTATTTTCAAGTCAAGGAATTTTATAAAACTCGCTCAAATCAAGGGAAATTTAGGAAAGTCCATAATCCAATAAAAAAGTATCATAACCTGTTTCATTTCCGATCAGCATATCCACTGGGTGATTGGGCATGGCATATGTTTAGTTTGTTAAAATGCCTTCTGGAATGATACCGATATTTGTGACATTCCATCAGAATGAAATCAGGGGAAAATCAACGAAATTTGCTGTCATGAAATAATTTTAAATCAGAACCCTCCTAAAGTGATCCTTTCTTGATTTGTTTTCTATCAGAACCATGTGCCTCCACCCCCTGTCAAAATGGAGGAACGTGTTCAAATACAGAAGATGGATTTTCTTGCCAGTGCACGGATGATTACAGAGGCTCTCGATGCCAGACTCCAAAAGGTAATGTGTTTCGAGTTTTCCAACTGGCATATTATTTTAAAGGTATTGGCTAACATTTACCACAGATAAAAAAAAAAATCTGAGCTACATGATTCCCCATGCTACCATTGTCTTTGATAAGGTCTAAAAATGACGCCCTGAAAAAATTGTATTTTCAAAATGATTATTTAGTGACTTCTAAGAAAGTGAAAATTACAAGTGATTGGATCGATTCACCGCTCCCTTTTCTCCCACATGACTTACCTGTGTGTTGACACCTCGCCGGCGAGTTTTATCGTCTATATTATGCATAACTTGCCATTGGCAGTGTAACTTTCCAAACTTTTTTTATTCTAGGGTGTTTATTTGTCCATATATACACTATTATGTAGTTCAGATATCAAAATTTGACAATTTTTTAAATTGAAGCTCCACAATGTTAGCCTATCACTTTAAGAATAGACGGTGGACTTTCTTGAAACATATTTGGTGATAAATGGAGGATAGAATTTGAGGATTTCAAGTCACTGTGTGAAATATGCAACCAATACACATATTAATCTGACCGTCGGTTATGGGGGAGGGGGTGGATTATTGGAATTCTAGGTAGTTATTATTCCTCGGATTTTACAAATATTTCCTTTATGAATAGCATTGGGGTATGAGTGATGATTCGCTGTGCTGTTGGAGGGGTGCAAATGAGATTTCCCGCTTTTCAGCAAATGTACTAAATAAATGCTGATATTAAAGGTTTTATGCAATAAAGGCAGGCGGCAACTGCCAGTAACAGGAAAGTCGGAAAATCTAATTATATATCACACATTTTTACTTGGGGCTAAATTGTCAAGGGAAGGTAGAGGTATACCTATTGTCTGGTTGGTTTTGTTTTGTCTTATGTTTTACTGTTTTGACATATGTATTTGTTTTTGATAAACATGTCTTTGAATTGATCTTCAACTTTGATCTTGTTTTAAAGACGTCGGTGACTCGAATAAGATGAGTAAAATTATAAGTAGTTGGAAACATAAAGGTGAGAGAATATAGTCTTGCATCACTACGTAATTGCTGTGTTTACACACGACTTTACACATTACCCCCTAATCATTGGACCCATGTCAAGCTTGCACATTATTGTACGCCACCTCTACTCCCCGGGGAGTATTCCTAGCCCGGCTGCATATGTTAGGTGTTCAGGGGCTAATTCATTCACAAATGGCTTTCTCAGTCTTCTCGGGTACCCATTCACAGTCCTGGGTGGAGACTGAAATACAGTATTTGTCATAATTTGCCCCAAGCCTGAAAAGTCATATTGCTTTGCTAAAAAAATTGCTCCCAATGTTGTGTGCTATACAGAGGGCTGTGTTTGGATGACCAGAGATAATTCAATGGGAGCTGTGAATTGTACGCAAACCCAATTTGACCACGGAACTTTCTTGCCATGCACTTGCAGTGAAGGGTATGAATTAACCTTGCCAGTATTTTGCAACGACTCGCAATTACTACCTGCCCCTCCAAGTTGCCAAGGTGAGTATCCTGACGTAATTAAGGTGTTTGACTGCCAAAAGTAAAGGTTTCGTACTGGTGAGAGGTGTAAAGTCAACACCCACAATCATAGGCGGCGAACCCGAGGGGGAGAGTTCAATGCCCCCCCCCCCTTATTTTTTTTCTGGCAGATTACCCCCCCCCCCCCCTCGATATTTGAAGCTGATTATTTTTTTCCAATTTTTTAAGCATTTCTTAAATATATATTTTGTATATGCGTGCAAATGGCGAATGTAACAGAAATAACCTGTTAACCTGTGTTTATGCAGGGAGGGGGGGGGGGCAACTTTGCACTTTTCACGTTTTTACAATAACAAAAAATGGACGACACGCGCTTTTTTTCCGCGCATGGATATAATTATTTCGCCTTCCGTGTTTTAACCCCTCCCCCCCCAATTGTTCCATGAATTCGCCGCCCATGTCCACGATGGAAATCCCTTTCCCCTCCTATTTAAGAAACATGTAAATCGTTTCATTGGCATATGTTTTGAAGTTAGCTAGCATGGCATCTACCTCATAGAAGTGGCTCGCCAGGCTACAACTACATGCAAATATGACTCATTCAAGCTGGATAATGAATGTCAGGATGAATTCTTTTTTGCAACACTATGGAAGAATCTTTATTCATTCATTGCGATCTTTGGTATGAGAACCTGTTTGCACATGATACTATCGTGACATGGTATAAGTATGATTATGCAGTCCAATAATTGTTAAGCGCTTATTTGAAGAGTTTAATTCCAAAAGGCGCTAAATCCACTCTCGTTACTTCTGAGTAAATCACCGTTTTTATTTCTCCTTTTTCCCTTTAGCCATGTTCCTTAATATTGTTATATTAAAGGTATCACCCTGGACCAACATTATATGACTGGAAAAAATTTACCATTACACTTGATTTTTAATGATTTTTTGAAATTTATTTTTTTCATGGATTTAGCTCCTTTTGGAAATAAACATGGATTTAGCATCTTTTGGAAAGAAACTCGCACACAAAATGCTACACAACCATTATTGCATCAGCTTTTACCTTCACGATTATTCACTGAAGGTGATTAATACTCTCGCCCCAAATTATCGTTGACTTATTGCGATAATATGCTGTTACCATGGCAATGCAATTTCCAAAAAAAGGGAAAAAATAATTTGATCCACAAGATTTTTACCTGATTTATTGTCATAATATGGCGTTACCATGACAACGAAGTTTCTGATACATGTGAAATATGTGTATTAAACATCTTCAACCTAAGACCAATGTCTGTACCAAATTCCATGAGCACTGGTCTAAAACTAAAGAAGTAGTTCGATCCGCAAGGTTTGCTACGGACCGACAGACCGACTGCATATACTTGGAAACAAAAGCCTAGCCAGAGGTGTGTGTACTATACTGCAGTCTGATTGGTCAATTGGATTTAGCACCTTTTGGAATGAAATTGATTTGGATTTAGCTCCTTTTGGAATGAAACATGATTTTGCACCTAAAATTTGTTCATCTTCCTGCTGAAATTTTTCAATGTGATAAAGTGCATACTGTTCCCATGTATGAAATCAATATTTAAAAAAAAAAATCAATTTTGATAAAATATGGATTTAGCTCCTTTCGGAATCAAGCTCTTCATTTGTTGTACGTCTGTGGAAAACATGCAACAAAATGTCTTTAAAAAAATGACTTTTAAAAGTGCATACATGATATATAATATTGTCAAGACCGTGCATATATATTTAGATAGATAAATAAATGAATATACAGTGTGTCCCCGCCCCCCCCCCAAAAAAAAAAATGGTCCAATTGTTATTAAAATTATTTTTTTATATATATCAAAATCATAATTATACAACGTAGTCAACTTGGATTATTTCATAAAGCTAAAAGACTGAACTTTTTAGAGCAATTTATTTTTTTTGCATTTGGTTCTGTCAATCCTGAGATATATTTAATTTTCAATGACGCCAAATCGCGTTTGTCCCAGTACACTGTATGTGCTATACACGTACATGCATAGTTCTGCATATCATTTAACAAAGAAACACACTAAGGGTGTGAAAAGTATTGTGAACTCGTTCAATTTAGCTAAACGAACAAATTTTCTCACGTTGTACATTTCTGATTTCCTATCGTTTTTAGTACAAACAGGTTACATGTCTTTGACAAAAGGCCTAAAATGAATAAGATGTGCAGAATATAATGATAATAATAATAATAATAATAATAATTAACATTTATATAGCGCCTATTACACTTTGTTTCTAAGCGCTTTACAAATACATAATTATACATGAAAACACAAAAACAAAATTAACATTAGAAATAAATAAATTGAGACACAATTACATAAATACTAATTATTGTAGAGCTAAATGAAACAAATGGGTGAAGTTCAAATAAAAGTCACTATTCAGTTTCGGAATCCAGATTATTGTTGAAACAGATAAGCCTTGAGTGTTCGTTTGAAAGTGTGCAGTGTTGGTGCATGTTGGATGTGGGTGGGAAGATTGTTCCAAAGGAGGGGAGCACAGAAAGAAAAGGCACGATCGCCGTAACGGGTGTGGATGCGAGGACCAGGTGCAAGTGATGTCAGTGTGAATGCATTTGGTAAACAAGACAATTATGAACATGTGCAATATTATTTGAATGCTGGTATGTATTTATTTTCAATTCACTTGATAATTAAAAAACATTGAAAGTGAAAAGTAATTACCTTAAATAATTTTCTTCCGATTGGACCTTTTTTGTGGGGGGGGGGGGGGCACACTGTATAATAGATTGATTGATGGATAGATAGATATAGATAGACATACAAATAGATATATAGATAGATAGATAAGTAGACAGATAGATCGACAGATATGTAGATCTAAAAGAGAGAAAGATAATATATAATATAAAAATATGATCGTTCGATATCGTCAACAAAAATGTAACACTCCTCAACAAGCAGGTGAGCATTTACTAATTATTTTCAATTGTTTTTTCAAGAAAATGTAAGAGTGAAGCCACTTGTTAAGTAACCCCTTTCACAATCATTCTATCAATTGGACAATCGTAATAATTAATTTCTCCTTCATCAAAGTACTACTAAAGACACTAAAAAACAACTAGTGTGCCCAAGTAGCATCCGTATAAAATTTACCATATTCAATACCGCAATAATAATGAAAGCAACATTCAAAGAAAATATGAAAAGAACAGTTGTCATTACTATCCCCTCAAAATGAATTCAATTTGTAAAGAGTAAAGTTGATGATGTTTATACCTTTCATTCGGGTGTGTAACTAGGTCATTTTTTACATGATTTTATCTTAAACAGAAATAAATGAATGTGACCTCGGAGGTGACGACTTCCCTTGTGAAAATGGCACTTGTTTTAACATCCCAGGATCATTTGAGTGTTCATGTTTTAATGGATATCGGAATGTTTCAATGACAAAATGTGAAGGTAAGTATTTCATGGTTTTTCCTATTTTTCATTATTGTTCATATCAAATATCCTCCAAAATAGTTTGGAAATCTGAATTTAACCAATTTATTTCTCCATTTTCTTTGTATTGATCAATGCATGCATGCTACCATCTAACACTTTAAGTCATTTTCTTCAAATGATACGCTACTTGTTATGATCACACCATCAGAAAAAGAACAGATTTTAAAATATGGGATGAAGCGTAAATTGAAAAGATGCAAAATGATTACCGGTGGTCATGTATGGCCGACAAAGAAAATTCCCTTTTATATGGAGTTTTGTGTTTTGTTCTGAGATTGTCAGCCATGAATGGCTAGATCAATAGCAGCCTTTCACTTTATTTATGTATGCATGGACTCTATGGGTCCATAATTTATGACTCTGTAGTTATATAGGCTTTGCAAAATGACCCAGGTCCGATTGGTCGATCAACTTTTTACCTCTTATGAGTACGTCTCCCAATGTCTCTTTGGTTGTTATGCATTAAATCAGGACTTAAAGCTTTTTAATCTGAAACTCACAAACAAAGAAAGAACAAAAGCGGAGGTCTCAGTGAATAATCATCTGTGACCGTGTTGATGAATAAATCAAAGTCCTGTAGGCAGAATAATTCTGACATTGCTCATTTTGCGATGACATATGGCGGTAAACACAATAATCTTTAATAGATTAAATATCACTGGTGGAATTTGAGTGCCGCGTTTTTCAAAACAATCTGCATTGACACCCTATATATCGAAGAACAATATGAATCCCACTGATGTCTTTAAATAGTGACAAAATGTAATGTCTATGTTATCGGAGAATAAGTAGCGATATGTACAGAAACTACGGAAATCTGACCCCCCCCCCCCACCTTCCCTCCAGCATTATACATTTTGAGCAATTCCGAAAAATTAGGATAGTTTTCAGAGCTAAATTTGTACAATCTGAGTAATCACTGTCATACTATTAAAACCCTTTACCTTCCCTAAATTGCCACAGGTGAGTGTGCTAATACTAAAAACATAGCATTTATTTTTTGTTTGCATTAATCCACACAAACTCTACACATCAAGCAATATCATGAATATTGCTGGTCTTTTACAACCCTTTAGAGAAACAGGATTCAAATAAACAGAAGAGCCGTTACACCAATTATGCAATATCCAGTACATAGCATGTAACAAAAGTGGACTTTGGTATGCAATGGGTTCAGTTCTTTTGTGTAATAGTTGAATTTGTTGTATCATGCAGTAATGTAACATACAAAATCTTCTCCGGCATCTTCATTTTTCATCTTATCGGAAAGATAACCCACGTTACACTATTTAGAAGTGCTTTAGAAACTGACATAGATGAGACAATTTTCACGAAATTTGTAATGGCA
>JZLH01S0427670.1:45715-61194 GCA_001188425.1 Eucidaris tribuloides
GAAATCCAATATGGCGGCCGTCTGAAGTAATCCAAAGTGATTCCATTTGATTCGTTGACCCCTAAAATGGGGGTATAGCCACTGGAATGAACTTTCAAGCCTTACTAGTTCAAGAGATATTGACGAAAATAGGTTCTAGGTGGCGGCCATTTTGAAATCCAAGATGGCGGCCATGAAAGGGGCGTGGCAAAGTGCTTCCATCAATTTTCTCGAATGACTAGATCTGAAGTACCTGTGTGCCAAAATTCATGCTTTTACCCGGAAGTGCACACTTCGAGCACTAAGGTCCCCCACTATTATCATAGTAAAGCATTGTGCTCAGCCAAATATGTTTTCAGTCTCTTATGCCTACATTATTTTAATTTCTAGTCACACGTCGCAACATTTATGGAGAAATTGAATTTACAATATAAATTGCTTAATATTATTGCAGATATAGACGAATGTCGTGAAGGCATTGCTAACTGTGACGTTAATGCTGGATGTACAAATACACCTGGGAGCTATATATGCACGTGTAACCCTAACTACAGTGGCGATGGCTTTAAGTGCATTGGTAAGTAGGTCTTATCTTGCTTACAGTGTGAGACACAGGTGGGATGTTAAAATTAAAATCAAAACTATGGTATTGTTATGGTCCGTCTGATAATAAACTGATAAATTGTTCGTTAATTTATTACAAACTACTGTGGTGCCAGACATCAGTAAACACAATAATACTATCAGAGATTTATATAATATTTTTTTAAATACTAGCAATCAGATGTCACTCGTTACATTACTAATGCTCACAACCCAATTTCATTATCTGTATCAATTTGTCGGTTTGGGGAATTTTAAAACATACTAATTATGTGTATTTTATGAAAATGCAATTTAAGCATAAAATTTTACTTCTAGAAGTTAGGAATTGTGTTTATAGTGGTGTAATAATTTAATTCATTTGTAAGTGAATACACACACACACAAATAAACGAGAAGCGCAAGAGACACATACTGAATAAAAACTCAGGAGGTGGAGGAAAAGTGTGTCTGTGTGTTTTACTCATGTGTTCTACACAAAATGAAAGCATCAAAAGGTAGTCTTACAATATGATTTATGTATTCACCTTTCTGTAATGTGTCTCCGTGTGTTTTAATTTAATAATCACTCACCGTGATTCTTTTTCTTGGCCTAAATTTCAGAGCTGATTTACTGCCCCTATGGTCTAGCTGTTGGAGATACAGATATACTGTCTGCATTTCCGTTCTTTAGACGAGGTATTGTGTGGAAGACCGTTTATTTAGATACTTCATTCCCGGTTGGCTACCAGAGATTGTACAGCCATATCACAGTAAGACATTGCTATCTATTTTGAAAACAAAGACAATTAATTTAATCAATTATTAACAAATTGCTCTACATTGCCACAAATTGTTCACTGACTTGCTATGAACCGTTTAATCACCGAAAATTAGTTAATGACTTAGTTTAATTACTTTAAAATTGTCTGATGACAAAATCGGAGTGATGCCTTCTGCACTTCTTTCTCTTATGAATGCTTCGCTAATTTTTGTTTGGATTTCCAACATTTGTTTTGTCCGAGTGTGTGCACTGAAATAATCTGACACAAGGGAGTTAGACTGCATGACACATACAAGTCTTATCATAAAGATAAAGTCAATCCGGAATAAGTGGAAGTTAAACAGGGTTTACATTTGGCGAAACATAGTCTCTTGCTTAAAGTTCAAGTATTGTTTTGGTCAATTAGACTAATTTTTGATCAATCTGTCACAAAGTATTCTCTCACCCCAGACATACGAAAACAACATTATTCCCCTGAAAATTGTTCATAGTGACAAATTATGGTGTTTAAATTTAAGGAAAGCATCTAGTGTATGTACATAACCTATGGGAATTTTCCGGGGTCCCACCTTCCCGAAATTTTACGTTTTGAGTAATTTCTTAAAGTGGGAATGTTTCTGATCAAGCATTTTTCAGTGAATTAATAAATCATATAGGTTTATCTATAAAATAAAAATTGCACAGACTTTCATTTTTTATCATTTTCCGAAATTATACGTGGGCTTTAAGTCGTATTCTCGTCTCCTCTATTTAATTCATAGATCAATCATGAAATTCTTGGGTTATGATGAGAGCCGTACGCTTTCGCCGTTGCACACACGTGGACGGGGTACATCTGAAATATGATGCAACAATTACCTGCGAAGAGAACTGTTTTAATTTAGAATTTTTGGTCTTTGATATTCTAAAGTCTCCACTTATGTAAAATTGTGCACTGATTGGGGACTAAATTGATCCCCCTCAAGGACAGTTGGTTATGTTAGCTACCCCGGGTTGGGGGGGGGGGGAGGAGTTGCTAAAATTGCTCATTGTTGGTAAATTAAGTATATAATGATGTTTTGACAGAATTTACTTTTCTAACTTACTCAAAGTTCAAAAGTTTGCCTGCAAATGAAATTTTGGTAGCACCACATTTCATTGTTTTAATCTATTCTAATTATGAATGGCGATGAATAAAAAATCAGTTATCAAATATACAGCAATGCTTTAAAACACGTATATCTCATTTACAAAATGATTCATTACGATGGGAGATTTTTGCTATGAAATCCAATTTCGGGGTTTTTTTTCTTGGCCATGCTGTACACTTTAATTCTCCTTAATATTCAACTGCTAATCTGACCTAAGCAGATTGTTGTGAAATAGTTTGTATTTCTTCGTTACTTCTTTCAACAGTTCACTTCTACTGGAATGATACAATTTTCTGACCAGCTCTATCCTTCGCATGACTACTTCATCAACCCTTCACTGTTCACGTTTCGTCATCAGTTCGTTTTAACCCGGTACTACAATCCATCAATAGCTGTATTTGGTGCACCAATTGATCTGACAATCGGTGATCCGCACATATATTGCCAGGTTGGTATTATTAATGATGGGGTGTTTTTTTTTCCTGAACTTAATAAAGGTTTGTGCCAGTGGAAGTCATCCAGGTGGTCTTTCCACAAAAGGGTTTGTGAATGTTGTTTTGGAATTGTATTTGTATGAATAAATAAAGTGCTGTATTGCTTTAAATGTGGGTTATATCTTAGGCATGCCCTCTGAATTTCTGATGCAACCAAAGTTTTGCTTCAAGGCTCAAGTAAGCTATAGCGTTTTGTCTGTCCTTTGCTAAGCGTTAAGTTTTGACATTTCCATCTTCTTTAAAATACATGGTTAAATTCAGATCAAACTTGGCAAGAATGATTGGAGGTGGGGGAATTCAATGTTTCTCGATTTATGCACCTGGCCTTCTTGAGGCTTAAGGTGAGGAAACCCAGCAATAGCCAAAACTTCGTTATTTTTCAAATAACGAATACTATTATGTGTATAACTGTATATACCTCAATAGGTTAAGAATAATTCTCCCTCATGACAATGAAGGGAGGTCCTGTTTGGCGGCTGTTGTTACATTGTGTTGATTCCCCCGTATATGTGAAGAAAATAAGCTTTCATGGCAGCTTACAGGGTGGTCCCACTGGGCCTGAGAGAAAAGACACTCTCTTAAAAGCTTATTTTACGCAAATGTTGGCTTTAAAATCTGGCTAATTACAAATGAGATTTTTATTTGTTTGTTGCTCTTTTCGATTTCATTTGTAAGCTTGGGATAAGCATATCTTATTTCCTGGGACAAAGTCTGTGTAACATGACAAACTGCCTGAACTAAAAATTGAATCCAATGTGCTAAATCCCTGAAAAAAAATTGCATGCGTTTTTAATAAGATCTTGAAATGCAAACAAGACAACATTTGAAATTTACTTTGTTTTTTAACAGTTTTGTAGAACATAGTCATTCTTAAAACAAATATTCAATTTAATCGACTAAACATGTTATATACCATACGTAAATAAATATAAAACTAAATATCTTGACAATATCACTATTTTTAAGGAGACCTCATCTGGATTAAATACATTTTGTTGAAAAGATCCTTGACAGAAGGCTTTTTGATGACGACACATATAATCTAACGCCGTGGAGTGAAAAGGTGGTGCTTTAATTTCTTTCCATGAAAGTATCTTACAGATATGCTTCACGATTTGTTAAACAAAAATTAAAAGAAATTTCAAGGATTACAGAAAAACATAATTTAAAATTCTCAACACCCTAAATGACAAAAATGTTGTCCATAAATAGTTACCTTTTTGTGCGTTTTTGTTGTTTAAAGTCTGAAAAATGTATCACTTCAAATATCTATATGGAAACATTGATAAAGATTTCTACAATAAGTAACCAGTGACATTTTAGTATTAGAATAGACCATTCTAAATATAATTTCAACAATGTTCTTAACTAGTTTCTTCATTTTTCAATGTAAACACCCAGATGTGTTCGGACCTGTAACTTCTTCACTACACCCAAAACATACTAGAGACTTTAAACGAATCTTAACTACTCATTTAGCCGTAAACTTCAGGATTCTTTGGAAATTTTCTGAATCATCACAAATTTATATTATGTACGGTCTTCGGTCAGGATAATCTTCAACACATATTGGTTTTTCAATTAATTCTGTGTTTCACACCAATCTATACTCTCATTTATCTCATGTGATCTAACAACTTTACGTCTGATTTTATTACCAGATATATGATGCTAGAGGATCGCATTCCACTAGGACGGCAACAATGCTGAACGAAATTCGAACTAGGTTGCGGCAAGCCATTTCACGTCCTGATGGGATACACACCAATAGGTTCATAGATGGCATTCATTATGCTATAAAGATTACATGGGAGAATGTTCAACCTCCTTGGGCAGCAGCTGGTAATGAAGTGAGTATTGCAGTTATTAAATGGCTAAAAACTGCATCAGTAATCATGATTATGAATTTATATCATGATTCTCATATAAATTCATATTGTTAGACAGTGACATTTATCATCATTATCAGATAAATCACAATAAAAATACATGCATGCGAAAGTGTTTTTACTATTCTCTTTATCTCTTTCGAGTCTATTTCCAACTAAACTCCTCAAATTTTTTTTGGAAATATGAGTTTGATCGTTTATACATGTATATATCCCATTTCGTAGTAGTAATAATAATAAATAATCAATGCAGGCTTGGTATTATCGGAAAGATTATTTAGTTTTCTTAAAAATGATACCCTACTTATTATGATTATGCCATTAGGGAAAGGGCAGTATCTTAAAATGTGTTAAGTGAAAATTGAAAAGCTCCAAAATGACCAGAGTTCGGTAATTCAAACCATTTTTGTTGTTGCTGAGTGAGTTTTCCAGTGTCCCTTTGGTTGCTATGCACTCTAATATGAACATTGACATGGGTTGAAACAATCACCTGCACAAACAAACAAACAACTACAACAAGAAGTGGAAAAGACAAACAAACAAACATGTATGGGCATTTAAAAACTGGACATACGGCATTTAATATCACCGAACATTCATCACATTAACACCACAAAGTAATAAAATAGTAGCAATACCTTGATTTGCATGGATTTTCTCAGAAAGATGGTATAACGAGAATGGACTAGCCTGCAGCCCAGATCTCAACACCATCTAACATTTAATTCGGCTGAGCTGTTCGGAAGAGAGTCACGAAGGGAACGACATTGGCAGGTCTGCGTCAATAGGGCCCTGTCACACATTAGCGTTTAGAGTCAACGTGGGCCCAGCGTATATGTTTTTCGTTGCGAAATTTTGGTAAAGTCCAAACACGCTCAAATTCCAGGTCAAAAGGTGTAAAAACTAATGACCAACGAATGAGGAACGTATCGTAATTGCACATCTGGCGTCCCAAGTTACGAGTGACAGTGCGTGTGCAGCGTGAAATGATGGAGGAGTGACTCTAGGAGAATGTGACGTTAACAAAAGAAAAGCTATCACTGTGCGTTAGCTATATTGTACACATACGTTACGTAACGGCAGACTAGAGGCAAGAACGTCAGACGGGCGCCCGGCGATAGTCGATGGAAATTGATCAGCACGTTGTACACGTCCAAAATCAAACGTCGAGCAGCAGCGTTCTTCAGCGACCCGCGGCGACCTTTGGACGTACAGCTAACTTTTATGTCTAACGTCTTACCAAGGAGGTACCAACGACTGACAACGTGCGCGAACGTGCATCCAAATTTCCGAACACGTTAGACCTTAGACACACGTTGACTCTACACTCTAATGTGTGAGAGTTCCTTTATCCTTTGACGCTATGTGTGCGTTGAGCATTTGTTGTGGCAACGGATGGGGTGGACGCGTTTTGAACGAACAGTGGACGATTAAGGAACGAGCAACCTACGTGTGGAACGTTCAAATAGCGAATAATCAACGAATACATAGCACACTGGACACGTTACCGCAAGCTCAAAACTTAGGACATGTCCGAAATAAGAAAATGGCACCGGCGTGGCCGACGACCCTTGGGCGCACATCTGACGAATACAACGTATGCCAAACGACTGACAACGTACTTGGAAATTTTCAAACACGTCAGGCACACGTTGCCTCTAAACACTCCCTTACAGAAATTTCTCAATGGTATACCATTGAAATACCATTGAAACCACCATGGAAACCACCATTGAAACTAATTTAAATTTTTGGAACCCTCATTTGCATATCCAATGGTAGTTCAATGGTAGTTCAATGGTAAACCAATGGTAGTTTCCCAATGGTAGGCACCATTGGACCAATTAATTTGCATATCCAATGGTAGTTCAATGGTAGTTCAATGGTAAACCAATGGTAGTTTCCCAATGGTAGGCACCATTGGACCAATTAATTTGCATATGAATGGTAGCTCAATGGCAGCTCAATGGTGTTTCATTGTTGCCTACCATTGGTGTACCATTAGCCTACCATTCACCATCCACCAATGACTTACCATACACCATACACCCACCATTGACCTACAGTTTACTATCCACCATTGACGTAGTGTACCATACATCCACCATTGACCTACCATTGACTATCCACCATAGACATACCATACATCCACCATTGACATACCATTCAACTAACGACCATTGACTACCATACATCCACCATTGACGTACCATACATCCACCATTGACCTACCATTGACTATCCACCATGAATCTACTCATTCACTAAGAATGGTACGTTAATGGTGGATTTATGGTATGTCACTGAAGAATAGTGACTGACTCAGAGTTGAGATGATTGCACATCCATACATACAACTAAGCCTAGGTGTACATGCAAGAAAAAATAGTATTATTGTGCTTTGTTGAGTCATATACCAATTGGATCTCTTAATTGAAAAAAATGTAGCTCTGAAAAGAGCTTAATTCACTCAGCATCGTGGATTGATCCTTGCATGTTATGAATGAAATCAGTACCATGCAGACATTGAAATATACAGACCTGGTTGTGAGATTTTTGCAAAGTAAAGCACACGCCTGTCTCTAAACTAGTCATCAACACTATCACCTTGGGCTTGCATGGTTGTAACTCAATCGGCTCATCTCGATGCGGCTGCCACTGCCGTACGTGGCTTTCTCGTGTGGCCATGACTTGTGATCACTGCTTGAGTTTATATGTTTCCACAATGACTTCATCTGCAGTATGCACGTCATTCCTATAAAAGATTTACAGAAAATAAAAATAACAATTAGATACTAGTACATGTACAAAAGTAACTAGTAAAGTAGTACCGAGCCTGACCGGCTGACAGCATTTAATGAAACAAAATTTAAATGAAATAAAAATGAAAATAATTTTACGGTTGCTAGTTCTACAACACACTAATTCTAGAGCTGTATTTTTTTAAGCAATCAATTAGAACAAACATTTAATTGCAATGTATGAGAAATGCTTTGCAGAGAACTTAAAAGGACTAGAAAGATATGACAGAACTATTTATTAGATCTAAAGTTTAATATGAGAAAAAAAGTCATTCCCGGATTCCCGACAGCCATGCACATGCATATGTGCATGATTCTAATCAAAACAACGTAGTAGTTAGAATAGATTAGAACCTGAAATCTCAATCAATCAGGGAATTGGCTTGGCATATTTAATCACACAGTGACGGACAGTGGCCAGCTGTTATAGCAAGGCTATATAAGCTAAAACCAGCGCAGCCACTGTTAATTCTGACCAGTTCATGACAATAGCTGTACATTGTGTGCATGCAGCATGTGCAATTCACATGCGACGGGCATCACTGGTAACTGCCGGCTCCTGGTCGGTTGACAAACGCCCTTGATGCAAACAACTTCACTCTTTTCTTTGAACAGTTGAAGGTATACTGTACAAAACATGTGATTGGAATTCACTCCCATTCATCTCTTACCATTCTGCATATTTCTTCCCTCAAAAGTTCATTTTGAAAGAAAATTGAACTGAAGTCACAGCTGTCAAAATACGGGCCCGACGATCCTGTCTTCGAGAAAATGATCGGCCTGTATATTCAAAATGCAGCAAGGTTCTGACCCCAGCCTCGAATCGAGTTATGATTGAAGTAAAATAGCTCTGAAATAAGCTAGCTTTTTTCATATCGATTTCAAACATTTGAATAAAATTATATAATGAAATACTTACTTTACTTATTTTGCGATTTTATATGAATATATTGTATTTTTCAAGGATAAAAATCACTAAAATCTTACACTTTGCACAGGACTCAAAATCGGGCAACAGATAATATCAGGAAACAACCATAAGATTACCATTGAAATCATCTACCATTGAGAAGATACCATGCCATTGGATACCATTGACTCATGAAATAATACCATTAATTTACAATCTACCACTGAGGAAACCATAAACCAATATCTCATTGGCCCATTGACTAGCTACATTGACTCTAATCACAAACATTTAACTGGAACACCATTGGTCAGAATCATAATGAGAACAACATTGACATTGGATACATTGGACTCATAAAATATACCATTAATTTACAATCTACACTGAGGAAACACCATTAGATTACCATTGAAATACCATCTACCATTGAGAAAACACCATTGACCATTGGACTACCATTGACTCATAAATAATACCATTCAATTACAATCTACCACTGAGGAAACACCATTAGATTACCATTGAAATACCATCTACCATTGAGAAAACACCATTGACCATTGGACTACCATTCACTCACCATACAACTATAAATGAACACCATTGAATTACCATTAATTAAGCCATTACAAGTTAAAAAATGATTACACTTCAGCATAATGCATGACGGAATGAGTTTATGACCGTAATTCTTTTTCTCCCCCTATTCCTCAAAGGAATAATGTTTGCATAAAAAATCAACTCTGTAAAAACATATCGTGGTCGAATTAGTCCTGATCTGATAAAACTCTGATCATCTTGGTATCTTTCAGAAAAACACCTACCAAGCAATTCTGTTTACTGATAGCCGAAGAAGCGGGATTCTCCTGAATTATCAGGAAGGAAGCTTGAACTGGAATCCTGAGGCCACGAATACACCGGCACGGCTTGGCTATTGTAGCAGGTCTGAACGGGTCAACCTGTTTGAGGGCGTCACAAGGAGAGATATAAGGAGAAGTTTTCGACTTGATAGAGAGATAGGTACCACGGGTCTTCAAGGAAGGTACATCTTCCGCCTAGACCGAAATCCGGATTACTATGTCAACCCAAGATATTTCTGCTACAGTTGGTACCTCAATGACGTACAGGAGTATAACCGGTTGTACAGCTTCTTTGCCCAGCCCTGTCCCTGTACAAGGCGGCAAGCCCGGACTGATCCTCGGTTTACCCGTTGCAGCTCCGCTTCGCTGTCTTTATCTTCAGGGTCTTCGATAGTTGCGCCAACAAGTGAGCTGTTTTATTGTCTACATCATTCAGGTTGTTTCAAATTATAATGAGAGATAGACATGTCCTATAACATCGTTTCAATTTGAAGTATGCAAAGGTATCTGCATTAAAGGTGATACGAGCCAGGTGACTTTCACAAATTATTGATTTCTGAGAACAAAGTACTTTGGAATAAGTAAAACGTGACAAGGAAAAATCTTCCTGTGAAAAAACAAATATGAAAAATGAGACTTCAGATCGCATTACTGAAACAAATAGTCCAATAATGAGTGCAAGCGTCTCCTTAATGCAAGACAAAAAAGTCCAAATGAACACCCATTAATGTGGATTTGCAGTTGTTAACGTTTGCAGTCGCGAATGCTTGTTTGCTCCTCTTTTCGATCTGAAAGAGCAATAAGATTACAGTTTCCATTTATTGGTTTTCTCCCTATCTTTCGTCATTTTGTGGAAAATAAAGAGGACTTACTGGAGCAAGAAATCATTGTTCCCCTAACTAGATTTAGCATAGGATATTCGTTTGAAATTGAAAAGTCAAACACACATTATACATAATCACACACACCCATTTGCCTAAAGTATCAGGCTAAGATAAATTATTTTTCATGCCTATTTACCCCAGGCTTTCAGAGGAGGACTTGTTACCAACCCATAATACCACGATTTGGAGGTGGATTCAGATGCCAATACTTCTTCTCTTTTCTGATAAGAGGATACTGGGGCCTTTGGTATTCTAGTCACTACCAATCTGTGCTGCCCTTTAATGGATTCTTCCGCAGCTATAACCGTTTCTTGCAATGGGCTTGTGAGTATCAAATACCTGTGGTCCTATACTTTCGTATGTATCTATCTACATTTACTGGCTAATGTCATATTGTGAAACATTTTTTGGGGGTCTACATTTTTCCCTGTCAATGTTAGATTTTTTTTTTTTGGTCTTCTTCTCTTTTCCTGCTTTCTTTCTTTCTTTCTTTCTTTCTTTCTTTCTTTCTTTCTTTCTTTCTTTCTTTCTGTTTGTCTTTCAATTTGTTTCTCTTTCTTTCTTTCTTTCTTTGCACTTATTATTTTATTTTATCCCCAAGGAGTTAACAAGAAAAACGGAATCGTAAATAATTGCATCATATCTGGAAAATCGCACTAATGGCGCCCATTATGTATGCTAAAACACTTTTGCGGTCTTGTGTTGATATCTACAGATGAGGACATCTTACCAAGATATTACTGTTGCAGTCAATCCCGTAGCTTTTATTTCTGTTTCTTGTATGAAATACAAAGGCGACCATCACACTGTCGTGGCTACGTCAACCCGTTCCCCGGTAAAGTATAAATTTTGAGACGTCACCAATTACAATATTTTACTGGCTCACTTTCTATTTCAGAACCGTAGGTTAAAGTTCCATTCTAGTCTAGGGTATGTAAGAATCTGGCATAATCTCATAGGACTTATGCCTCTGATTAGTATGATTAGTAGTGATCTTGCTATTCATCAGTGTTGTAGTCTCGGTCACGATTTCGGGACCGGTTTTAAGACTGAGACCAAGACCAAGACCTTGATCATTTGTTCTGAGACTGAAAACAAGACTCAGACCTTAAGTATCGAGACTAAGACTTGCACCTCCGAGACTGGGACCGAGACCGAGACTTTGAGTTTCGAGACCAAAATCTGTGTTTTCGAGACCGGGACGTCCCAAATTTAGTTTCACGACCGAGACTGAGAACTTGAAAGACCGACACCATGACGTTGACCACTTGTTCCGAGACTGAAACCAAGACCGAGACCTCGAGTGTCGAGACTGAGACATGCACCTCCCAGACTGAGACTTTGAGATCTGTGTTTTCAAGACCTAGACCAAGACCAAGACCTTGACTACTTGTTCGGAGACCGAAACCGAGACCGAGACCTCCATTGTCGAGACCGAGACATGCACCTCTGAGACCGAGACTTTGAGATCTGTGTTTTCAAGACCTTGAGACCAAGACCGAGACCAAGACCAAGACCTTGAGATCACAACACTGCAAATCAATATTCACAAGTGAGTAATACCTTCCTTACGCGGGTTTTCCCTTCATTACCTTCGATCCTGCTCTTTCGTGGTTCAGACAAAAGAGCAAGTGATGGGTAGTCTGAGGATGATATCAGATAAGATCACACTATTGTGGAGTATGTTTTTTCTCTCTCTTTTGGAGGGATTTCTGTCGTGCATATCGCGTTTGGGTTACGTATAACATATGCTATGAATCTGACGAGTAGATATTACTCTTGTGGACCACATGATCACTACTTGTCACACTAATCGTAAAGATTCAATTAATTAGCTGTAGACAACAAGTTGCAAAATATTGCAATGACTTAGGCTATGTTATACATTACACCAAACTCATTCTCCTTCAAAGTTTGTAGCATGTTTTGGTAAGTTAATACCCATCATATATTATTATTTAAGTATCAGACAAAAAAAATGCCATAACTCAAGTTTGAAAAATTCCATCCCAAGCACTGTTTATATTTCAGTGAACGAACTTTGCAAATGACACTAGGCTGTAAAAGTTGCTGATAATCTGCACAAATTATCTATGTGTTTCATAATAACAAAAGGTTGATGTGTGACTTATCTGATTTTTAGCGTGGCTCTGGGGCGATCCCCACATTAACACTCTTGACGGCACTAGCTATACCTTCAATGGTCTCGGCGAATACATAATGCTGGAGTATACCAATGAAGATAACTTTGTGATTCAAGCACGTACTGGAAGGGCATTCAACAATGTCAGCCAACCCCTTGACACAGGGACAGTGTTTATAGGGTTTGCTGCCTCACAAGGAGTTACTATGGTATGTACTATGTAGGTAGATAGTTGATATTCCAATGAAATCTCATGATTTGAAAGTACAGATAAAAAGAAGAAAAAATTATATGAAAATCAAATTAAATTCTCTGTTACATTTGAACATCTGACATTTTAAACTCAATATTTTGGATTTTTGTGGGTGTATGTGTGTGTGCTGTGTGTTTATTACAGTGTATCCAGATTAAAATCAATATACTATTACGTTGAAGGAATCCAAGAATATACTTTCTACATGTAGGAAACAGCTTATCTACCCGTAACTAGTTTCTCATGGACTACGAAGTCTACGGAGAATAGTTTTGGTTCCCGCATGGTTACACCCATGCTGTGTCATATTCCTGTAGGCACAGTACAGGTCTCGGTTCTTGACGGATAATTTACGGTTGAACTTTATACTTACATTTATTTTACATGATTTAGAAAACATTATAGTTTGAGTACTTTGTAAAAAACCTGTATGCAATTTTAGATGTTACACCATGCAGAATAATGCAAATTTATCAACTTTATTGCAACTAGAATCACTTTATAATTTTCATTCTAATCGCTGTAACATTATGTATGTGGGCCAATTTTATTGTGCTATTTCAGTAATGTTTTGAGATCACGCTTGGTATAACTCTGTTATCTGATGGTTTGATGCCATGATATTTTGTATAATATTTTCTTGCGATTTTTTTTCAAATTTTCTATGTTTTTTTTTTCAGGTGGAGTTCACATTGAATGAGAATAGAACAGATCTGAGAATATTAGTGAATCAAACAGAAGTGATTGACATAGATGTTCTTCGAACTTGTGAGTCTCAATTAGCTTTAACAGAATGTGTTTAATCTTGTGTAGTGAAATACCATGGTCTTTTTTTGGGGGGGGGGAGGGGTTGAAGGTATGTAAGAATTTGTGCCGGCTGTATGCACTGGCTATTATCTCTTCTTGTGAAACTTGTCATAGCTGCTACATAATCTTATGAAATATTCCAGGCGAATAATTGCCTAATTTTGAGCAGTGTAATAGACATTACGAAAACCATGAGGTCGATTTTGGTTTTAACGCAGTACTCCTTGAAGACACTCCTGGGAAGGGGGGAGGGGCATTGACTGCAAAAACAGAGAAAACCTAATCAAAATAGGCAACAATAAGTTTAGGCACATGTTTATGTTACTTGCACTGACTAAGACAATTTTTGGCTAATTGCCTTAACTCAATCTTATACATGAAAGAGCAGTTCTGGAATACTGATGCAAGCAGAAATGGTGATCGAAAATCAGTCCATCAATGTAAACTCCTCAAAAAAAGTTTGGAAATCTGCCGGAGTTTGATCGGTTATACCTCCCGGTTCGTAGAAATAATCAATGCAAGCTTGGTATCACCGGAAAGATTATTTAATTTTCTATGAAATAATACCCTACTTGTTATGATTGTGCCATCAAAAAAAGGGCAGTATCTTAAAATGTGGTGTAAAGTGTAAATTGAAAAGCTGCAAAATGACCAAAGTTCGGTTAGTCACCCAATTGTTGTCGTTGTTGATAAGTGAGTTTTCCATTGTCTCTTTGGTTGTTATACGCTCTAATGTGAACATTGACATGGATTGAAGAAACACCTGCAAAATGAGCAAGCAACAATAACAAAAAGTGAAAAAAAAACATGTATGGGCATTAGAAACTGGACATAAGACGTCAACTCTCACGGACCTTTCACCACATTAACACCACAAAGTGATAAACAAGTGTCAGGAGCTTGATTTGCATGGATTTTCTCAGAGAGGGGTTTTCATTAGAATGGACTAGCCTGCATACAGCCCAGACCTCAACCCCATTGAATATTTGTGGGATCAACTTGGCTGGGCTGTACAGAAGAGAGTCACAAATGCAACGAAATTGGCAGGTTTGCGTCAATTACTGATCGACGAGTGGAATACCAACCCACAGCAACGAATCACAAAGCTGATCAACAGCATGTGGAAGTGGTGCCAGGCGGTGGTGCAGGTACATGGATCTTCCACCCGATACTGAACTTTGATCATGTTATTAAAATCAATGAATATTGATGAAATCAAAGATCCATGGGAAGATAAACATGAAAATCCATGCAAATCAAGCCCCTGACACCTTTTTTTGGCATTTTGTTGTGTTAATGTGGTGAGATTAAATGTCTGTGAGATTAAATGCCTTATATCCAGTTTTTAAATGCCCATACATGTTAGTTTATTTATTTGATTGACTGTTTGTTGTTGTTGTTGTTGTTTGCTTACTTTGTGCAGGTGTGTCTTTCAATCCATGTCAATGTTCATGTGAGAGTGCATAAACAACCAAAGAGACATTGAAAAACTTACTTATCAACAACAACGACAATTGAAGTTTTACCGAACATTGGTCATTTTGCAGCTTTTCAATTTACACTTTACACCACATTTTAAGACACCGCCCTTTCCCTGGTTAGATAATCATAATAAGTAGGGAATCATTTTTAAAGAAAATTAAATAATCTTTCCGATGATACCAGGCTTGCATTGGTTATTACTACGAAACGGGAGATGTAATCGATCAAACTCGGATTTCCAAACTTTTTTTGAGGAGTTTATATTTCAATGTATATTTTGGAACATGTCAAGTTTCGTGAATTATCCATGTGTGTGTGTGTGTGTGTGTGTGTGTGTGTGTGTGTGTGTGTGTGTGTGTGTGTGTGTGTGTGTGTGTGTGTGTGTGTGTGTGTGTGTGTGTGTGTGTGTGTGTGTGTGTGTGTGTGTGTGTGTGTGTGTGTGTGTGTGTGTGTGTGTGTGTGTGTGTGTGTGTGTGTG
>JZLH01S0427670.1:64557-90219 GCA_001188425.1 Eucidaris tribuloides
TTAGCACAGAAAGAGCATTGATTCGATCTTCCGGTTCAAATGACATAGGTGACTTTCAGTGTTGTGTAAGGATTTCTCTTTATTTACTATAGTATCTGAAAAAAATGGTTTTACGGAATGATTAGATTTCAGAGTCACAAAGTCATAGGTCAAAATGACAGGAAAGTATTTTATAGTCAATATTGTGCGAGTAACGCGTTACTCACGGCGATGTCGCAAAAGTCATTCATGAATGTCCATTACAGGCCAAATTAAGTTTAGTTTTTTGGGGGGAAAGTTTTTTGCCCGAACTTCATATCACACCAATATAATGTATAGTCGAACATTTTTCATTAATTAATTTGAAAAAAACAAAAACAAAGACATTCATAATTTGTCTTTGGTGTGATATGACCTTTGGGCACAAAGCTTTCAAATAAAAAAAATCCCCAAAACTAAACTTGGGTTTTAAACTTTAGATTTTAGTCAAGCATTGGGGGTTAACACCCACAGGTCATTTACTGTCGTAGTGGTTTGCAGGTGATTCACTTCGAACGCTTTTCATTAAATTTTGCCGAAGAATTTGCTATTGTAGATTGATAGATGGAATTCAATTAAAGGTCATAAGTCACTTTCTGTAATAATATTTTTCAAAGGTACTGTGTACAATATATCACTTTATGCCATATCTCGAGAAAACGATGTTGGATTTTCATGTATCTTGGTTGAAATGTGTATCACTATGCACAGATGGATTGTTTAAATCTTAGGGTCAAAAGTTTAAAGGTCAATGCTCATAGAGGACTGTGCGTAATATTAAGTCATTTCGTTTGTTTACTTAAAAATATGAACCAAGGAATAATGGGTTTTTATGGAAAATGGATGAGGTATGTGTATCACTAAATATACAAATTTACTTTAATTTTGTAGGTCATCACAGCCAAGGTTACAGGTCATTTTTACTTCTAACTCACTCATTACTGAAGAAAAAAGGACAAATGGGAATTGTTTTTATGAAGTACCATAAGTATGACTTGGTAAGGGGTCTAATTTGGATATGGAAGGCGAAGCCATATCCACTGTCTGCCCAGTAGTCACAATTGCCCTATCTGCTTCTTTATTTCTTTGTTTTTTTAATAGGTACTGTTGAATTGATGTTTTCATTATCAGTCAACAAAATGCCCAAAAACCTTGAACGAAGGTTTTTTTTTCACATAATATAACAATTAGAATTCGAAGGAAAAGGTACGCTTATGTTTTAAGTGTCTGCAATAAACAACATTCGTTATTCTTCATCTTTTCTCAATTTTGCTCTGCTTAGGGATGATCACACCAGATGAATCACTCTTCGATTATGGGGATGGAAGTTGGAGTGATTATAATGATCCCACATTCATTCCACCCTTTTTGGATGAATTGTTGAACAACACTGATCCAGCCACGGTACAACAAGCAAGAGACCTATGCGGAGATGACAGAGAATGTCTGTTTGACGCTTTGGCAGTTGATCTCGAACTTGGAGCTGGTTCCATGGAAACAAATATGATTAATGAAATCCAAAGATCAGACCTCAGTAAGTTTAAAACAAATTTTGGCCATTATCGCAAAATTGATTGCTTGCAAAAACCCCAAGCAAAATTACTGTGCTTGAAATCACATGTCTTGCCTACACACACCCTAATATGACACACATTCTAATTCTGCAACTAATAAAACAAGGAATGCAAATCACAAAGGTTTTATCTGTTAAAAAAAACAACAACTTTTATCTGTATTTGATTTAGAGGAGTTGGTGTCAGGCAACCGTCAGGATTCTCTTGATTCACTAGGCAAGAAAATGTAGTTGCTACCCCACTCAACACTTTCACTATAAAATTGGAACAGGTTGAAGCTACCCGAAGTGATCTTAATATGATGATCTATCCCGTTATTGTACACCTTTTGTGTCTCCCACACGTTCAAGGACGTGATTATGGCTATTTAAAATCGAGTACAATCAAATCTTCAAATCAAATCAAGGTGTCGTGGATGAACTGGCAAAATGATAGGCTGATGTTTGCAGTCACGATTGCAAAGAGTTTTTTTTTTCATTTACGTTTTTAGCATTTGCTTGCCAGTAATGAGCAACAGTTTCCACTAAAATCACTAATAAGAAAACGCGATTAGCTGTAAGCAAACGCCTTTGCTCATAAACAGTTGATTGATTTCACTTTGTAAGGAAAAGCCTAAAACTGGATTACCTTATTTGATACAGGCCAGTTCCCTTGTGGGCTGAGGGAGCTATGCTTATGCCATCAATCTATTGTACAGTACGTTTCACCTTCAATATGTAGTCACCGCCCAATCACAGTAAGTCTAAGCACCTTCAGAAAAAAAGTGATAGAAATGCATTTTCAACATTTTAAAACCAAATTAAAGATGCCATACATGCTAGTCACATAAAGTGAATTGGATTATCTGTTTTCTTTTTCCAGTGAACTACCCACCCAATATCACTGATATAATGGAAACGAGTGATACAACTGGCTTGGCGGAAAATAACACTCTGTGTGTCATTGTAAACGTGACCTACACCTTTCAGATAACAGCAGTGGACCCAAATGAGGGTGATGATGTCTCATTTTCTTTGAATGGAACGGTACCAGAGGGTGCTTCCATCAATAATGGTAATTGAACTTACCTGAAATTTGTGGTTTCAGAGGACGTGGTACTCCCTTTAAATTGCTGGCTAGGGTTAATGTTTCCAATTTTTTTCTATATATTCAATAAGACTTTTAAACGTATGTTGTTATGCCTAATTTAAGAAGCTCGGACAAATAAGTAGGATTGAATCGTTGGCACATGGCTAATGAAGTGTGATGTGATTCAAAACCACTAAGCAACTTTATGAACCTTGCTCTTATTAAGTAAAATCTTCAAAAATTATTGTCGGGACGTTTCTGGAAGTCATTGAGAGCGGGTCTAACGGGATAAAATACTCTTCAATATGCACATGTGCACATTAACATACTGGTTGGACACTAAGATAGCCTACAACACCCGATGTTTGTTTTTACATGAAGTTTCACTCCTCAACTATAACATTGATTGAAATACCTATACCTATTTAAAAAAAAAAGGTATTGAAACCCCATCTTTTTAGCAGTTTGTATTGTTTAAGATTGCACAGTTGTACGCAATTGTAAGCGCTTTGAGCCTAATAGGAAAAGCGCAGTATAAGTGATAATGATAATAATAATAATAATAATAATAATAATAATAATAATAATAATAATAATAATGATTATAATAATTATAATAATAATAATAACAATAACAATAAAATATTATTATTATTATTATTATTATTATTATTATTATTATTATTATTATTATTATTATTATTGAAAACTCTTGGATATTCCTAAATACTCATCAATCATAGAACATTTGGTTGATAAATAAAACAGTAGTTTGAGTTATGTCGTTTTTTGTTAGTTTTTGGCAAAAATGTAATGTGCTTAAAAGAGTATTGAGCAGACATCACGATCATACCGTTGATAGAAGATAAATACTTTTGAATATTCCTAGGTATTACATTGATAAAAGAATATATGGTTGATCAGCATACATCACGCACATCCATACACTGTAAACTCGTTGTGTAAAGTTGTGTAGGGTTGTTTACTATGTGAACCACGCAACTGGGTTATGTGGTTCACATTCTACACAACCTTTCCACAACTTTACACAACTATATACAACGAATTTGCAGTGTACAAACAGAATTAGCTAGTCCTGTATGTTTCATTTGTGCTCTACTAATTGCATTGTAGCTGGTATATTCACATGGACACCTGTGGACACCAGTGTGGTGACGGTTGAAATTGTAGCTACTGATGGAATTGCAGAATCGACCCTCTCATTCCTGGTTAAGATATGTCGCTGCGAGAATGGTGGACAGTGCGATTTTGACACCGAGGCTGAAGGACAAGATTTGAATGAAAATCGATTTGCTGTAAGTATAAGAACATGAACACAAGTTGAAGATATAGCCAAGACCTATTTTGCTATTGTTTTATTCATCTAGATGTGCAGTACATAATTGTATTACTATTTGAGTTTGTATGAAATAAACGGTATGATGAAATGTATGATGGAATGCACAAATGCTTATGCAAAAACGTAGTTATAATTTGCAAGAATTTAAAAGAAAATATACTCATGAAAATCGTTTAAAAACAATATTGACAGTGAAAGCGTAACCAATACTCTGGTAATACAACTTATCCGGAATGTACCATGTTTAATTCTCTTCGTGTTTATTTATTCGCTGAAAGAAAGGAATACAATGGAGAAAGACTCTCAGAACTTTGAACGTATGCAACAATTACATAAACTGCTGCAAAGAGCTTAGCTTATTATCTTCCACAAAGTGTAAGGAAACATAAAGAGATACATAATTTTGAAATATTAAATGCTTCTAAATTAAAAACAGCATTTTGCTCCTGAAGGAAACATTTTAGTACAGGTGAAGAGGTAAATAAACACTTCATCATTAATAGGAGGACTATTTATATGTACATTGATTATAAGAAAACAATATTACAAAAATACTCTGAGGGATATCGGAAAATCATTGTAGACTAAGTCGGAGAAGGGGGGAAAAGGGGGAAAAATTCAGAGCTTGTGACCTGTAGTGTATGTATTCATGATTTATGTGTATCTACAAAGACAAAAGAATATTTTTTTTATATATTTACCAAAAGTATATATTACAGTTAAACAGATTTCAACGAATCTGATATCAGTTCCCCGTAATTCACTTTGATACAAAGAGTGACTAAGTTGATATGTGAATTGTTGGGTCAAAGGTCATGGGGCTTCTGATGTCTGCTCGTTAACACAAATAAAGAACTACTGATTGTTCCAAACTCGATTGAATTATTTACATGTCATATTAAAAAAATATATTTTTTTTATTCCCAACATTTGCTATTGGGATCCTAAAATGATTCACGATTTCCGCTTACTTGTATGATGAGTGCCTTATTGGGTTTGCAAATGTACGACACAATCTTAAAACTAAATGTAGATGTTTCAACATTTTCACAACGAGAAATTGCAAATCATGTTGTCATTCTAGATTGTGGTATGCAATTGTACTAACGGCTGGATTGGGAATCATTGTGAAGACGATGAGGATGCGTGTGCAGGTGACCCGTGTTATGAGGGTGTTATCTGTTACGATGACCCACCACCGACCACCGAGCCCAGATGCGGTCCATGTCCTGTGAATTTGACAGGAGATGGGTTGATGTGCTACGGTATGTGACAAGTGAAAAAATCTGACAATAGTGATTATAACCAATGCAGCCATACAGCATCAAATATTTTACATCCTCATCCTCCCAAGTGGCAATTTACAGGGGTGCCGCCGCAGAAGGAGAGGGGCAGAGTAATAAAAAATAACGGGGATTTTTATGTTTTTCGAAAATTTCGCCCTCCCGCTAGTGTTGTGTATTTTGGTAGTTACAAAATTTGGGTAGCCTATGCGTTTTCATCGTCCACTACTGTTCTAACCTGTCAGATGCTGTTTGGCTTGCAGATTGGCTAGTCAAACAAATTTTGGCAGGCAAAAATGCAAAAATTGACCAGCAAAATTTTCCCGGCAGATTTCCCCCATCCTTAGATTTTACACTGGCGCCGCACCTGCCCATTTATACTCTTGGGTGGAGAGAAATAGAGTTTACTCCAAGAGCACAAGCACTGCTACTGAGGTTGAAATCGGAATCTCTCACCAGAGAATGGGCGGCCTGATCCACTGAACAATAATGCAGCAAAAAAGGATTGCATGATCAAACTTAACCATACTTATTGCATAGTATTTATTTTTAAAAAAATGTTGTAAATATTGTTTTTGCTCACAGTGTATATGTTTAAGCTGTAAATCACCATATAATTTTGATATTACACACATTCCCCTGGCCTGAGATTATCTTCTAGTTAATACATAACAGAGTAATGGATAAGAACATTCATATCGATTTTTTTTTTGCATGTGATATGGTGTGTGCATAATACCGTAATTACATGTTGCATGATGAAACTGATATGGTCAGGATTTCTGAAGGAAATTTATATTTGAGTCGACCTGAATGAGAATCCACAAAACCTTCCTCATCAAGCTTTCCATAAGTTCATCTACGTCCTACGGTATTCCTTCATTCAGTTTGTAAACTGTGTTTGTGTTCGTAGATGTGGATGAATGCTCTAATATGACATTAAACGACTGTGAGCAGAATTGCAACAACGTGATTGGATCCTACACATGTTCATGCAATGATGGTTACGAGCTGGCTCTTGACCAACGAAATTGCAATGGTACAGTATAAATAACCCGTTTAAGAAGGTTCAATTTTTACTATTGCACACATTTCCTATAAATCTTAGGATGAGTATTTTTGTTTCGTTCCATTCGTTAATGGATTATTAATTTGTTTAAAACGATTGATTTGAAACAGTATTTAAAGGTCGATTCCACGCATTTTTCATTTATTGTGTATGTTAATGTACACCCATAAATTCTTTCAACAGGTTTTATCTTGAACGTGAAGAACATTGACAATGTCATCATGCATTATCCCTGTTGTGTGTATTGGACTCAATTGCCATGCCAAGCATAATGCATGAAATCGTGTTCAACATTTGAAAATGAATGTGTCAAGTAAAGAATTTATATTGCTCAAACCTTTCATAAAACATCCATCCATACTTTTGGGCTTATGGGTATCTAATGAGCTCAGCAGAATTTGGTTCTTGGATACTTGAATCGAGTTAACCGTAGCATTTCTGTCACCTAGTATAGTCTTGTGATAGTGCATGCCTGTGCCCAGAAACATGAGATTTACCGTATAGTGGGGTCATTCTTTTCCCACGTTTTCAGAAATAAACATTATGTATAAATGTTTCAGTAGAAGAGCTTATATAATATGCAAACAATTGAAAAGGTTGGAAATCCCTTAATCTGTCAAAGCCGCACAAATAACTATTCTACATTAACCCGTTGGGGACGATTTGATTTTAATATAACACGCATTCGCCATAGACCACAGCCCAAGATATCTCGTAATTAATTTCCAATGGGTCAAATATTTGTATTTAACAAGTTACAAGATCAGAAAACAGTTAAATCTCTTTTAGTGCGTGTTATACAGTATCTATTACATTCAACAATCTAATAAAACACCCCAATAACAAAAACTTCTATTTTTCAGTCTACACTATACGTGTATGTCACTTCGGTGTCAGGGAATAATAGGTTATATTTCAGTGGCAAAAAAAAAATCTACAAAATACACATCAAAATAATACTTGCTAAGACGTTTAGTGTAAAGTCTATGTGGGTCTTAAAAGCAAACTGTTCGTGTGTGTGTATTTTTGTGTGTCCATATGTCTCTGTGTGTCAGTTTAGTGTGTGTTTGTGCATGTGTGCGAGTTGCATGTGTGTATGTGTGTGTTTACATTGGCCTATGTCATTTGGCAAAACTACATAACTGCAGTCTATCAGAATCAGAGAGGTGAGATGTTAACGTGGTATTGTTTTTAGTTTAACTTAAGATCCACACGCTTTTTAATCTCCTAAGAATTTTAACTATTGTCAGCACCAATTAGAATCTGACGATATTTTGCAAGATGACACCATGAAGTAATGCGCTAATATTGATTACATTGCACAGATATCAACGAGTGTGAACTAGATACGGACGATTGCGGTGACAACAGTATATGTTCAAACATTGCTGGGTCTTTCACCTGTCGATGCGCAACTGGGTACCGGAATACAACAGAAGATGGAACGACGTGTAGAGGTACACTAATTGGTTGCAAAACGCCATGAGATATGAAAATTGTTTGATGCTTGCACAGCTGATAATGATCAATTATTATTATTTCCACTGTTCAATTTGAAACAAAATGGATAATTTCTATGCTGTAACAGCGACTATACATAAAAATATATACATAAATAAAGAAGGCCATGTGTAATTATTTCATTACAGATGCTTGTCATGTTATGATACTGATAGACATTCTAGAAAGAGTTTAAATAAATATATGTTTCTCTTATTATAAGCATATATCAATGCAGGGGAAGGGTACAGGAGAAACACAATCAGTATATGGATAAACCACATAACGACGTTATGGTTCTTTTTTTTTCATTTAATGTTCTCAAGATATCAATGAGTGTTCCACACCTGAAGTATGTCATTCACTTGCAACCTGCCGAAATACCGAGGGTTCATTCACGTGCACATGTAGAGTGGGATACATCGGAGATGGACAAAATTGTACAGGTATGAAATATATACATACACCTGAGCATTGTAACATCTCATGAATATGCATATCCGTCGATCAATCAAAATCCTTTTAGCTGCCCGCTTTAGCGACGCGTTCGTGAAGCAAGACGAACAAGTCGCCCTGATTTCTGGACCACTTGTTTCGAAATTGACATTTTAAATTTTTATTGTTATTGATCTTGGACACATTATTTTTGGCTGAAGCTTATACACACGATAGAAGAGACTTTGAAGATTCATTTTCTGCAATAAAAAAAAGATTCCGGCCGAAATCGACTTCAACTCATTTTTGGGCCTCTCACGGAAAATATTCCAGTGCGACTTTTGCCTCATTTCGACCGAGCGGGTCATATATAAAATTACCAATTTTGGTAATGTTTCTGCAATTATGTAAAGACTGCATTCAAAACAAAATAGTTATATATAGGCATATTATTCATTACGTTTTACGAATTTTCTTTTTATTAGAAAATCTTCCAACGGCGGCTTTGGAGCTATAATGTTTTACAAGCATTACAAATTCTCATGACAAAATTGTGAAAATAATCATACTACTGTTCATTGCTGAACACAAACGAATACTTGCATTTCACCTTTGCAGTGAAAATTACCCTTTTTATTGAATCTTGAAGTAATGAACTTAGATTTGTCTCTGTCCAAACGACAGATGCCTAAATGTATTAATCTTTCATCACAAATTAACAGTATCAATATCAATATCAATACCAATACCAATTCTGATGACACCATTATTTTTACATCTCGGTTTCCCATGAAGATGAAAATGAATGTCGATCTCCAATCTTGAACAATTGTCATGAACAAGCAACCTGTTCAAATCGAGGAGGATTCTTTATCTGTACTTGCCGGGACGGATGGACAGGGGACGGCTTCAACTGTAATGACATAGATGAATGTGAGGCTGATACCGATAGTTGCAGCCCGGAAGCAGTGTGCAACAACACGATTGGAAGTTATAGGTGTGAATGTATCTCTGGCTATACTGGAAATGGAATTCTGTGCTTTGGTACGTACACTAATGAAATGTTACAGTCTTAAGTCTTTGTATCTGGTTTGCAGACAAGACCTCCCACCCCCCCCCCCCGGCTATACTGGAAATGGAATTATGTGCTTTGGTACGTACACTAATGAAATTGTTCAGTCTTAAGTCTTTGTGCCTGGTGTGCAGACAAGACCTCCCCACCTCCCCCCCCCCCTGCATCAAATTTTCCAGCACATCCCGATTTACACAAAGTATTTGATTGTTTATACTTTTAAATCAGTAAACTTTGCTATTTAGTACTGTTTCAGTGGAATTAGCTGTTATAAAAAAAAAAACATTGCATGGAAAACATTAAAAATTTGAAATGAACTCTACGGGTGGCCGTGACATGTGTATTTTGTTGTAATGTACCCACGTGTTATTCGATGAGAATTGCCAAGGTAACATCAAGCAAATGTGCAGATAGCGGAAGAGAACCAACACACATTAAACTTATCTAGTCCATTTCAATTTCAAACATCGCTTTCTATTTCTGCACCCTAGCCTCAATTCTTCCGCGATACGGAGAACGGAAATGGGAAGTTGAACACGGAAAATGGAAAATCGTGTAATGCTGAAGTGATATCCTAATAACTGGTAGTAAATTACAAAATAAATAATAAAATGTCTATTATAATATTTTAACTAAATAATACCACTATCAAGCATGAGGGTAACTTTAATCACTCTGGTCAACCCCTCTGCGTGCCACTCTGCCTGCCGTCTTTCTCACTACCATGACTACCTCTGCTCCATTTAACTGAAGCCGAGTTGTAATCATGCAACTATTCGGCAATATATGGTGTTTATATACGTGATTTTGAGTTACACCGACAATCACGGGAAACAGAAAATTTGAAAAACGGAATTTTGATTTTGTAAAACGGAAAAATGGAGTCTTTACCTTATTTGAATCCTCAGATGTGGATGAATGTGCAAGTCCAAACACGAACAACTGTACATTTGGATCTCAGTGTATCAACACCAATGGTTCATTTGAGTGCCCCTGTACTGACGGTTACAATTCTACAGTTGACGGTTTATGTGAAGGTAAGAACTATAATCTCAAAAAAAAATAAGTAACTGTATTTCAAATAACATCAAACTGCTTTAATTTTTAATTCCCCCCTTTGTTCTTGTTAAATTCATTTGTGAATATTTCACATTTTCAATGGAGAGTATGGATGAGTTTTAATGCTGGTTACTGTCATAAAATGAGCTGTTAAAATAGAGATCTGTTCTGACAATTAGAATAGATCATTAAAAGATCATTTACATTATCTGGTCAGAACTTCCGAAACAAACAAAAAACTAATAGTTATTAAGAAATTTTGTGGGTTTGTCTCATTTTAAACATGGCCAAATATGTGGCAGGTTTTCTGGGTAAAATTTTGTTTTGCTATTGCAAAGTAAAATCCAAGGCTCATATCTCTGATCAGATTAACTCTTTATGTGCTTTTGTCCCATGTCTTACCTTGCTGTGGTATTTTTTATAAACATTAAGTTTACAGCCACATTCTTATTGTAGTTTCTCACAAAATCTGGTCTTATGATGCATAATGTGTGAATATAATCTCATGGATGTCCCTTGTTTGCAAAAAAGGATTTAAGCCGAAATTTGCAATAGCATTCATCAAAATTACTGTATAGGTATTGTGCCGATCCGCGAACAAAGCACCAATAGGCTAAGGAAGCACATCAATAATAAAATAACACAATGCCTGTATTTGATTATTGAGATAGATTACACAAGTAACAGGAAATTGAGATATTTTTCTATGGAAATACATTTTTTTTCAACATTGAAACAAAACTCCTCAACTCTTCATGAAAAAAAAGAAAATAAAATTGTCAATATTACTGTTCTGTGGCTAAACTGTAATTGCGTTAGATGTAGAAGCATATTATTAATAATGTCATGAACTAATAACTTGTATAAATTTCTTCTTACCTAAATGTTTGTATGCTCCAAATCTTTCTTTGCCAAGCTTGACAATCTGCAAGATTGATATAAAACAAAATAGGAACAAAGAGTATGTATTAACTTCTTCTAATCCTCTATCTCAATACAGTACCATGCTCCCGTTTTGAGCAAGTTATTTACAGTCTATGCATGAAAGAAGTGTATTTTAGGAAAAAATACGAATTGAACAAGAACCATCAAGTGAAGCAACCGTTAACTTTAAAAATGTGAGAAATAAAGAATATACAAGATACTTAAATGAAATCATTTGATTTTATCCCAGATGTCAATGAATGTATGAATAACCCTTGCGGTGCTAATGCGCAATGTACAAACACTGATGGGTCTTTCACCTGTAATTGTGACGATGGCTACCAGGGCAACGGACTCTTGTGTACTGGTGAGTTTGTTTAAACAGCCTTCATATCATGTTAACTCGTGCTTCTTGATAATGTATCTTGCTGAGGTTTATAGACTGGAAAACTGCAAATATGTATTTTAATTCAGTGTCTATTAAAGCCCAAGTTTAGTTTGGGGGATTTCTTTTTTATTTGAAAGCTTTATGCCCAAAGGTCACATCACATCAATAATATATTCTGAATGTCTTTCGGTTTTTTTTTTAAATATTAATTAATGCCAAACCTCGGGGGGGGTACCCCGAGATTTAACGGGGTACCCCGGGCGATTATCGACTATATTTTACATTATAGCATCCGAAGGGTTAATACGGAGTTAAGATTATCCAAATTATACCTTATCAGAAAGATCAGTGTCTGCTCTTTCTGATGAGGTATAACTTGGATAACTTTTTGACCCTTGGATGCTATAATGTAACATACAGTCGAAAATCGACGAGGATACCCGCGAGATTTTTCATCAATTAATATAAAAAAAAAACCGAAAGACATTCAGAATCTGTTATTGGTGTGATGTGACCTTTGGGCATAAAGCTTTCAAATAAAAAAAGAAATCCCAAAAACTAAACTTACGGCTTCAATGTCATATTTGCCTTCAACGACAAATTTGAAGATAGTGGCGAAGTGATTTTGCCATTACATGCTTCTTGATATCTATCTTAGTCCCCAATCGTTCATTGGAGATTAAAATCCTTTGCTCCATTCATCTCTTCATAATATTTGAATACGCCCACTTCTATTTCATATTCCTGAAGTAGATCTAGAAAGTTTACCTTAGAATATATGCCCAGACACATATGAACCCCCCAAAAAGGAGTACCAAACACAATTCATAGTCACACCCATCTCTTTTTCAAAGATCATGTTCAAAAGAATAACTTCCATACTTTAAGGTAATGGGCTAACATTGTGGAGCTTCAATAAAAAAAAGTCAAACTTTGATATCTGATCTACTTAGTAGTGTTAAAATGGACAAGTGAACACCCTAGAATGCAAAAGTTTTGAAAGTTATGCTGTCACTGGCAAGATATGCATGAATAAATAACTCACATTCCGGTGGAGGATCAAATAGCTAAGATCTACACACAGTAATGCTATAGGAGGAATGGGTAGGTGAATCCGGTCAACTTGAGTGCTTGTAAATTTTAACTTTTTTACAGAAACGAGGCACAATAATGTGTCTGCGAGGTTGCATGCAAACATACAGCCACCTCTGACTGGGCACCAACAAACACGTATACCTTGATGATTTTGTTTTACACAAAGAACACAAAAATGTATCATTCGTTCTTTTATGTAGACATTAATGAATGCGAGTTACTGATCGATGACTGTTCTCAGACCTGTATAAACCTTGAACCCTTTTACCGATGTGACTGCCAAGCAGGATTCAGTCTCCAATCAGACAATAAATCATGTGAAGGTATGTCATTAATGTTTGTTCGGTGTAGTATCAAGAAAACAATCGCAATGATATGGGATAACATTTCAATTTTGTTGTAGATTTTAAGCAAATGTAGCCTTTAACACAATGTCAAAGTAAATGTTTTTCTACTTTATTTGAAACTGGAAATGTTGCAGTAGGCAAAACTAAACTATCCTAGATGAAGAAGGAAAAGAAGAAGAAGAAGAAGGAGAAGGAGAAGAAGAAGAAGAAGAAGAAGAAGAAGAAGAAGAAGAAGAAGAAAAACAGAAGAACCAATAAAAACAAGAAGAGCAAGGACTTGGATCTGTGTCTTGAATTCAATCACATCGCATGCGTTCCGGTCTATATCTTCCATGTTGTAAGGTGTATCTTTCCTTTATGTATTTGATACATTTTGGCATTTAAAAAAATCTTTACTTGACTCATTAATTATTAAATATCAAGATGTCAAAAGAAGGAATTACCAAACAAACACAAAATGTCCATAAAACGTTTTTCATACGTTCTAGAAAGGTCCGTATGTTTTCCCAACGTGTTCGTCCTAAGGACCTTTTTAAAAACGTACTAAAAAGTCTGGATATATATATTTTTTTTTTAATATGCATGTGTCTGAACGTTTCTGAAACTTCCACGAAAAGTTTTCTAGACGTTAAGTTATGATTGAATTTTGAATGGTTCTAAAACCGTCTTTAATCTCATGAGGACGTTTTAAAAAACGTCTAAGAATGCTTTAATATTACGTGTAAAGTGTAGAAAAAGTCCTGAAAAGATATACCTATCTTAGTTTGTTAGTATTACTTGAAATTCATGTTATTTTATTTGATATATTCCATACTATTTACATCAACTAGTCGTTGGAAACGCAACGTGTGCTAGTCAAAATATCGACAATCCATGCGGAGCCTTCACACTCTGTGCCTTCATCAATGCAACAGTAACTTGCCTTTGCAACCAGACAGGATATGAGATGCTTGACAACATCACATGTGAAGGTAATGAAGTACAGTATTAGGTCTTGTACCTATCAATGTCATTATCTTAATTGCAATTTCCAGTTCTTCAGTAATACATATCAAGTAGAGAAAATTGGAATCTTTTAACGAGGTTTCCCGATATATAAAACAAGTCATAGTCAATATTCGTCACCAGCTCATTACGACTAAAATCAACATTAACTCTTTGTCAAGCATAAATCATTAGGCCTAGTCTTTTATATCACAAGTGCAGAAATTTTCAATCAAAAAATAACCCATAAATACACTTGTCAGAATTGTTTGCAAAAGTAGCAATTTGTTAAACACCATAATTTGTCATTATTACCTACGTATACTGAGAGTGCGCTAACTGTCTGGTCCCATTTGTTCGTGTGAGTTTGTTTTAATGTGAGAGTGCAGGAAGGCTTCCATAGATAACACTAGGATCAAATTTCTTTAAATCAATCGATACGTATTATTCAGCTTGGTATATTTTGTTCGCGTGGACGTTACGTAAACTAGACATATTGTTTGACTCTATTGAGAAGAATATGAAGGAATTGTATAATTGATATGTATTAAGGAAAAGGTAATATTATCCCTCTTTGGGTTTTTAGACAAAATTCACGGTAATGTGTGTATCATTTATTAATGCCCTGAAAACCACTCTACCTGAAACGCCTATGAAACGCTTGAATTATTAGACATAAACAACAATAAATGTGAGCTGTCGTCACGATACCCTGATAAAGTCGCACATCTTATGACACATAACCACAGAGAGAAAAATACTTTGGGTGAAACATATGAGTATTCAAACTTTTACAACATGTGAAGGTTATACAAAGTTTCATTTTTAAGGGTAATTCACTTTAATATTCTAGATCATTACTACGATATTTAACACTTTTCTGACTTTTGGGTGGTGTGACTTTATCAGGGTATCGTGGTGACGAGTCACAAATAGCTAGCCATACGCAATGTGCATTGTAATAAATGCCATCTGATGATATAAAAAATCTAATTGTGTTATTTTTTTTTGAGTACAGGTTTGATAGTCCCTTTTTTATAACATTTTTTAAAGATTAATGAGAAATTTGTCAATGAACGAAAACTCCTCACCTGTTTAAATAAGCGTCTCAAAATGATACAACGTAAATGCACCCGCTTATGTTTAGCATGTTTTGTATTCAGTTGGAAATATTCTTGATTATGTTTGTCCCTTTTATTCTGCAGATATCAATGAATGTGGGGCTAACACTGAACTTGTGTGAAACCAATTGCATCAATACCCCTGGATCATTCAATTGTACTTGTGAAGATGGCTACCGACTTGATGCGAATGAGCGTAATTGCACCGGTATGTCATTATTTACATTTGTTACCTGTGTAATCCTGACTATTCCCAATATTCGCATTGAGTGTAGATAGCCTTGAAAATATTTAATCCTGAAAATAAGGTATCTTATCAAATCTGTTTGTGTCATGCCACACATAATTCCTGGTGTCTCATTAATCTATTACTCACTAATTGCCAATACACAATAAAATACTGGGGATAATCTAATGTAAAGGTAGAACAAGACTTATTTTATTAAAGTGCTAATTAGTGTTAATGACACATGAGTAATGCTGCCCTGATACAGATATCAATATGAAAGTATACCAAACTTGCGTAATATTGCGTAAATCAGCCTATAACACAGCAATTGACATACAAATCCGTCAACAAGGGAAACAAAGTGTTATAAACACATGTTCGAATATACAAAATATGTTTAAACATGTCGGTTCTGTTTTCAACTTCCTTTCAGATTATTTCTTTACCCTCATTTATTTCAACTATGACTTATGAATTAAGGGGAAGCTTTTCCCTATGATGTTATTAATGTCCAAACCTTTCTGCAGATATCAACGAGTGTGTTGAAAGTCCAGATGTTTGCTCAGAAAATGCAGACTGCACAAACACGGAAGGCGGATTCACATGTCAGTGCAGGTCTGGCTATAACGGAACAGGAGATGCAGCAGACATGACAGATGGCGCTTGTATCAGTATGTTCAATATATCGTATTCTGTTCGACTATGTGTATGCATCTACGACTATTACCATGTTTGCTAGAACTTTTAAATCTGCTGCCCCCACTTCTACCACCGCAACAACAGCCACCATCACATCTACAATGACGACCACAATATCTACTATTGCTACAACTACTACTACCACTATTGTGGCTACTAAGTCGTTATTATTGGACCTCATAATGTCCTATTTCTCATAATATTTTATATCAGAAATTCATCTCGTGTAAATACTTACCTATCCAATAAACTGCCATTCTACAACGCAAGACCACCAAAATATTAACACCACTTTTTGTTTATAAATCATATTTGTAATGGAATATTTGTGTTAAATCTATATGTTGTAACTGTGTACTTTTGTATGATTCTATGTTATATATATGCATATAAACAATATATATATCCTTGAAGGACAATAAAACATAGAATTTGAATTTGAATTTATTATATCATAAGAACGACCACATTATCTATGAACTTGAATAGTTGGAGGACCAAAATAGCCCTATCATTTTTTTTATTGATTTAGGGTAGAGACTGTGTGTCAATTTCATTTTTTTTTTTTCGGGGGGGGGGGAGAGGTTCTTAACATTAAGTGACAAAAAAAGTCAAGTAAATTCTATTTTGATATTTGCAGATATCGACGAATGTCAAAGCAGTTTTGCATGTGCGGACAATGCTATCTGCGAGGACACGAATGGGTCTTTCACCTGTACCTGTGGGCCTGGCTTCTCGGGTGATGGTCAGAATTGCGCAGGTTAGTTCTTCACAGGGAAGGTGATCATCCAATACGTGCATACAAGTGAAGAAGAAGATGTGAATACAGTGGCGCTTATAGTGATAAAAGAAAACCTGAAGACTTCTGGAAACGACTTGTTTTGCATAATGAAAGAAAAGGTCTGTTACTTCTATCCTGAAAAGAGGAGCTAAAAATGCATGTTTGGAAATGTGTTTTTCCCTTGTCTGCGGGCTAGGAATTGTTTGCAGTGTTATCAAATGGCTGCCAATATGTTTGTTGAAAGTTACTCCACCACTGATTGAACTATTACTGCTTAAATGGCATCAAAGATGTGATGTCGACTCGTTTTGCTAATAACGCATTTTAACTATGTCAATATCTATTGCAGATAATAACGAGTGTGTCAATTTTCCGTGTGATGCAAACGAGGACTGTATCAACATCCCTGGTTCCTTCAATTGTACGTGTCGAGCAGGCTACATGAGAAATGGATCATCCTGCCAAAGTACGTACCTTGCATTGAAATTTATGGAAATAATCCTGCGTAAATTTTATTTTGGATTTATAATCATATGTTAAATATGTATTTATTATACTATACATGTTGAAAGTTTTAATTCACGTTTTTCAATAAGGCAGTTTTACTGGAAGGTACATGATATGTATCTATTTTCCATTTTTAGATATTAATGAGTGTGACAATCCCCGGTGTGCCCCATTCGCTACCTGTACGGATATCCCGGGTTCCTACTTGTGCACCTGTGAGGATGGTTACAGAGGAGACGCTTTTGAGAGTTGTGTTAACATTGACGAATGCTCTGAAACACCAGGCCTCTGTCATTCCCAAGCGACGTGTACAGATACACAAGGAGGGTATAATTGCTCTTGTGATGATGGATTCACTGGAAATAGCACCCACTGCGCAGGTATATTGATTATATATTTTTAGATTATTTTTTCAGAAGAAGATTTGAAGAAAAGGAAACAAAATGAGAGTAAGAGATGACCGAGAAAGGAAGGTAATGAACAAATTGAAAGTATGAAGAAAGGGTTAGTGAACCTGAATAGGTTGATCGATAAAGTGATGGATTGATTCCTTGTTTGGATGGAGTTAACAGTGATTTTGCATATTTATGTTGATAATTATGACCATAACAAGCCCTGTTTGAATATAGCGCCATGCTGTATAGATCAATTTGGATAGGTAGTATGCAGATCTTCTTCTTCAATGGTGTTCTGCCAATTCTGCAGGTCCACAAACCAGAGTCAGTATCATTTCCTCTTCCATCCCTCCCTATCATCTCTCTTCACTATACGTCAAATCACCCTTCAGGCCAGACACCATAGCAGTTCTTCGTCTAATTTTCTTCCTTCTGCCTTTATTTTCCCTCTGTTACAGAATGCAGATAGACGGATATATTTTATTCTTAAATATAATTTTTGTGTCTTTATTCTACAGATATAAATGAATGCGAAGACACTGTACCTTTCTGTGGCCCCAATAGTAATTGTTCAAACAGAGTTGGGACAGCCATCTGTACATGTTTGAAAGGTTATTTTGATTCCAATGGAACTTGCACAGGTAAACTCACATCATATATAATCATATAATCATATACAACAGTCTAATTTAAGTTATGTGTATGTTTTCCTTCCTATTGTATTGATTTTTTGAAAATGCATTTTGTATGTGTATTTTGTTTGATATACACATTTCGTGCTTGTTTCATTCATCTTACATTTCATTTAACTGTACAATGTTCATGTAAATGTGTCTGATAGCGTAATGTTTTGCACAGGTCTAAGTTTGTGGAAGTTTAGCCTTTCCAAAATTCATAATGGCTCCCAAAATTAATCATTTCATCCCTATCTATGTTACTGAAATTCTTAAGCTTTCTCCATATTTTGGGGGGCAGAATGAATTCTGGGTAGAAAATAGGCATAACAAGCATATTCTTTAGAAGATATATGATAACACAGTTTCATAAGTAATATTGTTAACATTTCTTTACTACTGGCGCCACGAGATTGAAATTACAGAAATGTTGTTTGCGCTGATTAAACATGCATAAGATTTTTTTCTTTAAATTCTTATCAAGGTCTAGAAATTAGCAGTTTAACAACAGCTGCTGTGTTTGTCAATACAGCATGCCAACAGTTAGTGGGATGTCATTGAGATAGTATGGAAAATCAGGCAGCAGTTCTAACAATATCAATACTATATATGCGACACAACAATATTACCTTTTACAGATTTTGAGTCCTCTCATTAACCAATTTACTTTAATTCTTCAACGCTGATCATGTACTGAACGGTGATAATGAAATGATTCTGTTTTGCATTGTTTGAGACGAGTGAAACTTGTGTAATGTGTCACTTAATAATATTATTTTTTCAACACTGCAACTTCTCACCTTGAAAAAAAAACAGATTTCGATGAGTGTCTGAACAATGTAGACACATGTCCTAATGACATTTCGGACTGTATGAATACACCTGGTGACTTCACCTGTAGCTGTGCCCCTGGTTACATCAACAACTCGCCTAAAACATGTGAAGGTAAAAATCATGAATTATTTTACACAGAATTTCCCTCCCACCCACTCATTCTCTTACTTTCTCTTGATTAGCAACCTCATAATGTATTTGTTGTAAATCAACATCTGCCATTCTATGGGGCAAATATAGTTTATTTGACTTGTCGAAGTAAATTTCTGGGGCAAGATATGAAATAACGATTTCAGCCCCCAGTACCATTTCACCAAAGCTCTTTATTAAGTTGAGCACATGGTATTCTAAGTGTGCAGGTACTGAAATGGTTCAAAAGAAATATCGTGATACGGCAGATATTAACCTTGATTGTGTTATTTACTATTGATGTAATAACATTGGTATAAAGTTAGATTCAATGCGTTCATTACACATTTATTGGTTAAGCTAATCACGAGCAAGACTAAGTGATTTTTTTTCGGGCGAAGAGAGAGAGAATCTAACTTCATCATTGTTATGGCATCCCCCATCATCTGGCTATAAAATAAATGGTGCTATGTAAGAATGTAAAACTACCCAATACATTCCCAGATAAACATATGCCTCTACAGCTGAAGTGTAACATCTATTTGAAAATGGCGCACTTACCCTAATAAAGTCGCACACACGAAAGCTGTGGAAAGTGCTTCATATGGTAGTCAGGATGTAAAATATGAAAGTCAAATGTCTTCAGAAATCAAAAGTTATATGTTCTTCACATGTTGCAAACGCTTAAATATTAAGATTTTCCACCCAAAGCATTTTTCTTTACATTTTTATGTGTTATAAGATGTGCGACTTTATCAGGGTATCGTGGTGACAGGTCACAAATACGTTCTTAGTTATGCCTGCTGAAGATTAGCTAATTTCTGTGGCAAGCTTTTCTAAAAGATTTGATAAAACTTCCGTCTGTGGCGGATCCACCGCAACCTGCTCCTTTGGCAACCTTCATGCCACAGACTAAAAGGTTGCAGCAGATCCGCGGCGGCTCCGTGGCGGAAGAAGCCAAGATTTAAGCATGTCTCAGGACATGAAATTTTGTCGGGACTTCAGTATGTGTATGATAATATAGGAAGGCAAATTTTGATGACATAATGTAAAGTATATTTGCTAATTTTTATACATATATTACCATTGTTGTTTTTGGTCGCATTTCATTATTCGTCTTCTGTAGATAATAATGAGTGTACCACAGGAGAGCATAACTGTAGTGCCGATCGTGTATGCTTCAACCAAGTTGGATCCTTCCGTTGTGATTGCATGGAAATGACCACTGAAATCAATGGGACCTGTACCGGTGAGACTGAATAACATATTGTAGAAAACCCTTTTTTAGCATCATTCATATAAAAAAAGCAGTAAGAATCCCCCTCATTTGAAAACTTTGATGCACACGTGCACCCTCGATACGTTTTTACGGTTTAAACAAACCGGGAGGGGTTTTCACAATGTTAACGGACAGGTCTAATTGAATGTCTAAACATATTTACTGGTTTATTTTTAAGGTTTTGATAAATTTACTGCTTAGTCTTGTAAAGAAGACAGTACGGCATGTTTGTAGTGGGTGATGACTTAAATACAAGTGATGCTGAATCTGTCTGTTTCAATGTAGCAGGGTGTGGGCTTGCTCATTACATACACTGGAGTTGTGGTCAGGAGATCAACCACTTGACCAACTGGTATACTCATGGCATACGGTATGTGTGTTGGCATAGTCTAGTTGCTAGTCCAATTGTTACAACCGTGATTATGTTGATATTAAGACAGGATACGAGGTGTGACAAAAAAGTAACGAGACTATGACAGCCACGCCCATGATGCAATGTCAATCAACCAACCGCTGTGTTGTCCAACATCACATCAATATTGTTCACCAATCTTATGCTGTGCCCCCTTCCTCGGGCTGTTGAGGGGCACGCCCCTGCTTCACCCCGTAACGAAACGAGAAGTGGCACAAACATGGCTCGGGGAATCAATCCACAGTTCCAGGGTCAGTTGGGCATGGGCTAAACTGGTATCTCGAGCTTCTCCATGAAATTTTATGAAGAAGATTCCGCCCTTGACTTTGCAATTCCGGTCGGGCCCTCACCCAATTAAACCAGGAACTCCAGATTGATTCCCCGCTCCATGTTTGTGCAACCACTAGTATCGTGACGGGCGTAGCTGGGGCGTGCCACTCAACTGCCTGAGGAAGGGGCACAGTGTGAGATAGGTGAACAATATTATAGCAGAATGTTGATGAGATGTTGGACAACATAGTGACATGGGCGGTGGGTTGATTGACATTGCATCATGAGCGTGGCTGTCGCAGTCTCATACACGACTATATGGGGTAGGGGTGTAAATAACAGATGTAACGTGCCACCCCCCGCCCCCCACACACACACAACACACAAACACAGATGCGTTGTGAACCAAACCCAGTATGTAATTACCCGTACCTGCACATGTGACTTATTACTTCTGCATGTTTTCGGCAGAAATTTCCAATAAGTTCTATAATTTGTTCGCCCAATCTATATTGTAAACACAGTGAAACTCTGTTTCTATTGTGCAACTAAAATGATGATATTAGCATGAAATCGTTTCCATTTGAATAGGGTGAGAAATGTAGGGTTTAATCATTAAAATACACAAGTGAGTGTTTTTGTTGTGTATGTAAATAAGTATCTTTTGTGTTGTGTGTATATCAGATGTTGTAGAGTTGATATTCTGTCATTCTTTTTGTACCAAATTGGTCGACTGAAACAGCTGCTAACACATTGCTATTGTGTGTTCAGTTCGAGAACGTCAAAGGATTTGACGTAGAGAATTATCCAGACACCATCATGTCTGACAGCACTCAAAGTGACCTCTCTTCTGATGTAAGTATAACATGAATATTTGACATGAAAACCTAATTATACAAACACTTTCTTACCACGTCCTTCCTTTTTTCATATATTTTGTTATTTCTTCATTGCGCATATTTGCCCACCACAGAGTTGGTTTCTGGCGTAATCTTGCATCAGTCTTGTATGACTATTATGATAATTGTGGTATTTGTTGCTACGCAGAACATGTATTTTCTAACAAATCATTCGCTCTGAAATTATTGCAGAAAGTGATATTGTGTGTAAATACCTGCGTATCGATACATGATAAGAAAAAAGGTCCATTGTTCTTAATTGGTCTTGGGTGGCACATTGGAATCAAAGTGAAGTAAATAGCTAGTAACTGGGTTGGCAGGGAAGGAAAAAAATACACGCTCATCTTTAAAAATAAAAATGGAAATCAGTTGTCAAATTTTAACCCAATTTGGCCAGGAGCCATCTCTAGGGCAGGAGATGAAAGCAAAAAATATTGTAAATATTTTTATGAGGCAACTTTGGGGAACAAGAGACAGGGCCTCAAGAGCCAATGCAGAATATGAAGAGCTTATTTCCAAAAGGGGCTAGATCCATTTTTCATCAAATTTGACTTTTTTACATGAATCTATACAATTTTAGTAGCTCTATCAGATAACACAAACGAAAAGTTGAAATTCCCACCAAAAAGTGGTTAAAAAATGGGCAATAAAAATGACTTTATTTCCAAAAGGGGGTAGATTCATTTCAGTTTATTTCCAAAAGGGGGTAGATCCAACACTTAAAAAAAGAAAATTCAAATAAAATAAATGACAAGTCACATATTTTTTTGTAAGTGTGGTTTTACATTTGCATGTGGGGTACTTTGTTTGGCTAAGTTGGTTTTACTGAGAAACCTTACAATGTGGATTAATTTAATAAATTCATTTTAATTAGAATGGTATGGATCTACCCCCTTTTGGAAATAAACGAGTTTGTTTCCAAAAGGGGGTACATCCATTTTTTTTTTCAAATTTCATTTTTCTGTCAAAATCCATATAATTTTAACAGCTCTATAACATAACACAAATGTGAAGGTGAAATTCAAGTTAAAAGTTGTAAAAGTGACAACTAAAACTGACATTTACTTTCAAAATGGGGTGCATCCATTTAGTTTATTTCCAAAAGGGGGTAGATCAAAAAAAATAAATAAAGGCAAACATTTAAAAAAATTGAAAACTCACGGATTTTTCCCATGTGTAGTTTTACATAAGAATGTTTGGGGTACTTTTTAGTGTCAAGTTGGTTTTACGCAGAAACATTGCAATATGGGTATATTAGAAAACCAAATTTTTCTCAGAATGGTGAAAAGTGGATCTACCCCCTTTTGGAAATCAACTCTTCATATAATACACCACAGCAAGGTTGCCGTAGCAGGGTGAGTGGCCAGCCCTCGCGGTTCTTGTTTAGAGAAAAAATGCATGTATTTTTTGTTTTCATGTTTCTGTACTTAAAACTAATTAGGTTTATGATCTCTTGAGATCAACATCAATGGCTAATAACGTTCTCCGCGTCACGGTCCAAAACTACTCACTGGAGGATGTCCAAGTCAAGGTGACCTTTAGGGTGGACTTGCCAGCAGAGAATCAAATCAACGTAACTGTTCTAGAGCAGGAGTTCATTGCCGGTCTAACAGCACCTGTCAACCGGCTAGAACCAGATAGTATCGTAGTAACTGAAGGTAATTAAAATTGAAATTGACTGGTAAAAGGCTATGTCTTATAAAAAAAAAATCTAATAGAAAAAAATGACATTAATACAGCAATAAAGCCTTGTTGATCTAATTTATTCCCATAGAAACAATTCGGACCAGCGTAGGGAATACACAGGTGCTGAGGGCGATTTAGCCCCTCAAACTTAACAAAATAGCCCCCTAAAATCACAAAATAGTCCTGATTTATGCTTACAGGGTTCAATGTATAGCATACTGGTATCACTTATTCAGGCTTGAAAGCAGCCCCCAAAATAAAGTTTAATTTTCTGCCCTGCTTGGAACATACACCTTAAGTTTATTGCTTCATCGTGAACTATTGCTACGTTCATCTATCTACCTTTTAATGATTTATGTGATGTCATTTCAGATGTCAATGAGTGTGAAATGTTCGAAGACATTTGCATGAATGGAAATTGCACCAATACTGATGGCAGTTACACCTGTGATTGTACACCAGGCTTTGAAGTATCAGGAGATGTCTGCACAGGTTTGTTGGTTTCATACGTATATAAACAGCTTGATTCCAAAAGGAGCTAAATCCATATTTCCCCCCCCCCCAATTTTGTCTTTTTTTTTTTAGATATTGATTTCATTCATGGGAACAATATGCACTATATCTCATTGAAAAATGTCAGCAGGAAGATGAACAATTTTTAGGTGCAAAATCATCTTTCATTCCAAAAGGAGCTAAATCCAAATCAGTTTCATTCCAAAAGGTGCTAAATCCAATTGACTAATCAGACTGCAGTATAGAACACACACCTCGAGCTTGGCTTTTGTTTGCAAGCATAATGCAGTGGGTCTGTCGGTCTGTTGCAAATCTTGCGGTTCGAACTATTTCTTTAGTTGTTGACTAATAGTCGTGAAATTTGGCATTAGTCTAGGGGGTGAAGATGCTCAAGAGATATGTTTTTTTTTTTGCTTGTGTCGTAAACTGTGTTGGTAACGGAACATTATTGCAAACAAAAATCAGGTACAAATCTTGTAGATCAAACTGCTTCACCAGTTTTAGACCAGTGCTCATGGAATTGGTACACACATTGGTCTTGGGATGAAGATATGTAAGACACATTTTTCACATGTATGGAAACTGTGTTACCATGGTAACGGCATATTACTGTAAAAAACCAGGTACAAATCTTGCGATTCAAACTACTTAACCAGTTTTAGACCAGTGCTCATGGAATTTGGTACACATATCGTTCTTGGGTTGAAGATGTTTAATACACATTTATTACATGTATCAGAAACTGCGTTGTCATAGTAATGCCATATTTTAACAATAAAACAGAAATTATTTTCCCTTTTTTTTGGAATTTGCATTGCCATGGCAACAGCATAATATCGCAATAAGTCAACGATAATTTGGGGCGGGAGTATTAATGACCTTCAGTGAATATTCGTGAAAGTAAAAGCTGATGCAGTAATAGTTGTGTGAGTTTCATTCTAAAAGGTGCTAAATCCATGTTTAATTCCAAAAGGAGCTAGATCTAGGAAAAAATAAAATTAAAAAAAATGATAAAAATGAAGTATAATCGGTAGATTTTTTTCCAGTCATATAATGTT